>JBBBDQ010000175.1:3700000-3812500 GCA_037127315.1 Ascarosepion bandense | reverse complement strand
AGCCCAAGATTTCCATTCAATTACTAAGCGATACATAGTTGTTTCTGTATTGGAATCTTTCTTTTATTCATTCTAATTCCTTTGAATCCTCCGATTGTGGTCAAATAATTGTCAGTCGAAATCTTGTCGGCTTAAACAGCTGACAGAGATCCCATCCTAACTGCAGACCCCCCTCTCTCTCTCACGCACACATACACACACACACACACACACACACACGAATACAAACAGAAGCATTCAAACTCATATACTAACAGGTGTTCACATGCAGATACACAGGCAGATAAATACATTCAAACGGAGACTATGCCCAGAGAGAAACATATACACGCACGCTTACATAAAAATGAATACACACGCACAGTGACACAGTAACAAAGATACACTCGAAGACACCAACATTTTGATAGAAAGATATATATACGCACAACCATACAGAGATACTATAGACAAAGATAGATATACTCATATGCATATTTATATAAAGATATTTTAATTTTATTGAGATGCCTTGTTTTCTAGTAAGGTTACACATTGCGGTAAGGATTCAAGAAAACGGACAAAACTAAGTACAATCCAACTCTCGGTGGGTAGGTGGTCAAGTAAACGTACTACGTTTGAGAGCAAGTCGGCAGCCTGATCAATGATGTTGATATGCCGTTAAACAAAACTCAAACTCTCTCTCTCTCTTTCTCTCTCTCTCTCTCTCTCTCTCTCTCTCTCTCTATTACATTACATCAGTTAAGTGTCATACGTGATACACGCTTTAGGCGATCATGTCCCGAAAGAGACATGACTGACTGGGTAGAAGATTTTCACGCAGTAGGTTACCATTGCTTTCTGGGGTAGATTGGTTGCTAGCCAAGGCTATAAAACCCAATCTGTCCTATTATATAATCCATAACTGGAGGAAAAATCCGGATTAATACCTTTCCCAAGGATATTTGTGCGTAAGTGAATGCAAGGAATTCAACTGGAATTCGAACTTGGCTCCCCGATTCGTCGTTCCGAGTCGATACCCACTGCACCACAACGCACATTTCTTTATATAAATGAATATAAAATTGAGTTTTGGTCAGGATTTGTCATCAGAGGCCACAATTTGAACAACATAAGATACGCAGATGATACAGTGCTGATTGCAGACACGGAATGGAAACTACAAGACCTCCTACAAAAGGTAGCTAAAGACAGTGGCAAAAAAGGACTATAAATAAACTGCAAGAAAACTGAATGTATGGTCATCAGCAAAAAAGCAATTGAAAATACCTATTCACCAATGATATATGAAAGAAATTGGAGATTATTCGACACTATTGTGTCTTGTTTAGTGCTGGCTGGGAAAGTTTGAACTGGTGGAACCAAGGGAAACATCGATAGGGTAATGCGATGTAAGCAACGTCTCGCCTGTGGCAATGAATTTGCAGGGTGAGAAACAATTCATAATCCAGAAGTATGTAGAGGCAGGAAATCCAGACGTAGCGGCAACACTCAGTTTTGGATTCTTGAGCATGAGGACAAAGCATGACAGAACGAATCAGGTATCCACTGGAACGATACAAGATACAGGCAATCTGTTCAGCATCCCCCGGCGATGTTTCAGACATACGAGGTCCACTGTTACGATGATGGCTTCTCGAGTTAGGATCGGCGTGGATCGACATAAAGAAAAAAATTGTTTCACAATTGTTCACAATAGAACGGTGAATTATATTGACGGGTTTTTGTTTCAGTGGTATATTTGTATTTAAGAAAACTTAGGGAAAAGAAGGAAGAGAATGCCCTTGCCCTGGCTTCAATTATATAGAAGCCATTTTGCTTCTTGTAACTGCAGCGTCATCTGTACATAAATTAATTGGTTTAGATAATGATTAACGTTGCGCTGGAAGCTTAATGGTTATAAACTCGGTTAGATGAATCGATGGAACAAGTTCAATTCAGACAAATCTCATTGGGAAAAGCCAGGAACCTAGTTTTTACCCTACCCCATTATGCAACAAATAGTTGGGCAGAAAGGCCTCTTTAACCTTGGATAAGAGTCAATCTAGAAAAAGGACTGCTCTGAATTAAAAAGCCGTGAAGAAAGTGTAAGGTATTAAGAAACAGGACAATTTCGCTAGAAACAAGGAAGAGAGTACTGGATTGCTATGTGCTGTCCGTCCTGCAATATGGCAGTGAATGCTGGACAATATCATCAAAGATGAAGGAAAAACTTGAAGCAAGTTAAATGTGGTTCTACAGAAGGATGCTGCGAATATCATGAATCGAGCATGTGAGCAATGACTAGGTCTCTGGAAATGATGGAAACAAAATGGAAATTAATACTGAGCATCAGGAAGAGGCAGTTGAAGTTTCTGGAACACGCAAGGAGGAAGGAGGGCTTGGAGAATCTAATACTAACAGGCCAGATAGAGAGAAAAGAGACAGGGGAATGCAGCGGATAACATATGTGAAGGACCTAATCAGGTGAATGACGGAACGAGGATTGCATGGTGTAACAGAAGGCGTGCTCAGAGCCACCAGGGATAGGGAAACGTAGAAAGCCATGATCGCCTACGTCCTAAAGGGACAGGGTACATAGAAGAAGAAAAAAAAAGAAATCTTTAGGCAAATGGGAACAACAGTTACACTTATACATGGAATCAGAAACAAGATAAAATTTGTAAGATGCATATAAAAAAAAGAAGTTTTGTTTAATTGGACACTTGTTTACTGAAGAAAAGATTTAGATAGAGAAACTACCCGAAACATAACTAACAAGCTTGAATAGAGGGATAGCAATACAAGAAGTGCGGTATATTAAATACCCTTATATAGAATGGACAAAACTTAACTAATTCAAATACTACTCAACCCTTTTCGAATATGGCTCTTTGCCATATTTATAAGTAAGAACAGTCCATTCACACAGTAGTAAGGAAGATCATTTCTGAGTTCTACTATACAGCAAATAGCATAAATGCATTTTAAATAATAAAAGAAAAAATAATTAACTTATTCATAAAGCCATCTTGATTTGGGATTTGAACACTATAGTTCTAGATTGGGATTGTGTTGATAAGTTGTCTTTGTTCAAAATAGCCGAGATTCAGGAAGGCCATAGTATTGAAGGAACCGCGGAGTAGATAAAGAAAACAAAGAAAAATATGTTTATCAAATACTCATGTACAGAATGAAGAAAACTTGATAAACTCAACTAGTACTCAAATCCTACTCTAACGTAGTAACTTGTTCAAGTAGGAACATTACATTTTCCTAATAGGGAACAGAAGGAAGGCAAAAGTGCTTAAGATCCTATAACGGATAAACATTTCCGGAGAGCGATAATCGCTAGTGTTCCGAAGACAGAGCTCACATATAATTAGATCCATGATGTTTATCTTGGTGAAATGTGAAAGTTGAATAATCTAGTAGGCTACTTTTTTCTAAGTCATTGTAGACTGCCCGATTTTTTACCTAACCTAATGAGATTATCAGGATGTGCGTTGTGGTGCAGTAGATATCGACTCGGAACGACAAATCGGGGAGCCGAGTTCGAATTCCAGTTGAATTCCTTGCATTCACTTACGTGCAAATACCCTTGGGAAAGGTATTAAACGTTCTCTTCTCTCCAGTTAAGGATTAAATAACAGGATAGATTAGGTTCTATAGCTTTGGCTGGCAACCAGTTTACCACAGAAAGTAATAGCAAACTACTGTGGGATAATATTCTGCCCAGTCAGTCATGTGTCTTTCGAGACATGATCCCCCAAGCGTGTATCACGTATAGTATTTAACTGACTGACTGAATTACATTATACTCTGGTACTAAATGTCAGTTTTGTGGCCTTAAATAAGGTATATATACGATATATATATCATTTATTTAAAAAAAACAGACATTGTGTTCAGAAGAATGATTTGAACATCTCAGATGAAACCATCGACTTTTTATTAGTATTTTATTAATATAAATTTTACGACATTCTGTGACAGCATCTTGCATATAGACCATCAGATATGTAGCATGCATATTTTGAGCGAGGAAAATGGAACCTTTGTTGCTTCATCACTAGGATCGATTTATTTGAACAGAGATCAATAACAAATTCATCTGACATGAATCAAATTGTAAAAAAAATGCTTGATTTATTTGAACACAAATCAAACGTCAAAAGAAGAAAGATTAATCTATACAGAATTAAAATCAATACACACACACTACATATATATATATATATATATATATATATATATAGTTATGAACTAATTGTTCATTGCGACACGGAAATTTCTATCTTTCGAGATAGATTCTCATCATCAGGTAATATTTGATGTTGGTTGTGCAAATGATTTACATTTAAATAACAAAACCTTTTGGTTTGCTGTGTATGCATGTGAGAAGATATAACATTTACATGTGTGTTTCTTTTGACTCAATAAAGCGAAGATTCATTTTGGGATTTGGCCCCAAAGGGTACATACTAACCAACTTTTTCCCTCCCTCATCCTATCTTTTTCACTTCTGCCTTTCCCTCTTTAACGGTCAAGATGTTAACCTGCCTTTAACTTGATCTTATCATTTTCCTTTTTTTTCCTCTCTTCTCCCTTTAGTTTATTGTCTTTGATGTGATATTCTCAGTAGCAATGCTGTATTTTTCACTTACTTATCATTTTTGGTCTATCTATTTATTTGTTGTAAAGCTCTTTTTTTTTTATAAAAAGAAAGATCTTTTTCAATAAATAATTTTGTTTCCATTTATTTTGATAGTTAGTCAGTAATTATTTTCCATAAGCATTTTTGCTTATTGCATATTAATTTATTTAGATTTTACCCATTTTCTAATGTGAACAATTTGCAATGTCTATATATGGCATTTATCTCATTGCGTTTATTTAATATATTTTTATTCCTCAGTGATTTAATAATATATAGCTTTTCGTATAAACATAACGAACACGTTTCATTTAAGGACTTACATGTTTTATCTTCTTTTAGAATTTTCCACTTTATTGTGTTTTTTTTAATTTTCTTTAGATACCAATGATATTTCTATAAGGATGTTCTATTTTTGTATTTGTTATTATTAAATGAAGAGGTGTGCTGCTAAATCCGCTTTTTCAGCGTATTTTTAGTACCCCTTATATAAATTTTTATATTATTTGGGTTTTCCTTGGAAGATATTTCGCATTGATAGACGATTGATTCTGTTAAGTACCTGTTTTCTAACGGGCAGTCTATAGGGTTTTTACAATTAGATTTTATCTTGTCTAAATTGTTATTTTCTGTAATCCGGTTGTTTTTATTAATTTTGTTAAAGTTTTTTTAAAACATTTGTGATTTTTTATATTTTTTTTAGATTGTTCATACGGCTGTAACTTAATTTAATAGTGTTTTTATAAAATATCTTATTTAGTGTATTTTTTCCGGAAAGTGTTTTCCCAATTTACTACTACTCATTTGGTTGAAAGTTGGTGTGTACCAGATGATATTTCTATTCCAATTTTTTCTTCGGGGGTTACTTTTCTCGTTTACATATTTAATATTTGGTTTTCTGTATCCACTATTTTTAAGGCAGTATTATAAAAATTGCTATGCTTATTAAATAATTAAAATACTATTAAATATTTAAATAGAAGCATTTAATTTCCTGTTAGAAATGTATTTAATATATATTGACACTACTTCGGTCGGGTTTCAATCTTGGGTTAAAAGTATTCGGAGTCTAATCGTACTGATGAGCTGTGATACAGCGAAACAGATCTGTTTCGTCTTTCAAGACTTCATTAGATTTTTAAATATATTTAGCCGATTTCGTTAAAACTTACAAAAGTTAGGGAAATAAAAGGAAAAAAGAATCTAAATTTACTTGGTTAGATAAAAAGGAAATTCTAAAATCCCCAGCACCATTCCTTGGTACCCATGTGTAGCCGTACCAAAATAACATATAAAGTCCTAAAAACGAATAGCGTCACAAGGAATCTTTGTCATATTTCCCCAATATTGCTCTTGATATATAAAACATGATATATATATATATATATATATATATATATATATATATATATATATATATATATATATATATTATATAAACACACACATAACACCACACATCTAACCACACTGATAAGCTGTGATACAGAGAAACCGGACTGTCTGCGTATTAATATATATATATATATATATATATATATATAGGTAGGGGTGATCAGCCGGTTAATTTACCATGGTTTCGACGTTTTAAAACAAATCCTCAGACGAATGCAAAATGATCGAAACTACGGTAGCACAACCTTCCGTTTTTCTCTTCCTAAATATCTAAACGCTCTACTTGTTCAATTTTCATCTTTCTTCGAACATTCTAATACAACTGTTTATTTGTCTAATTTAATTTACATATGACGTAAAATTGTATTTATATTAATCAGCCTCAGACAAGCCAGTTTTGCTGCATCACAGCTAATCAGTGTGTCTAGACACATCTTGCTTCTGGCCGGAATCGAAACTCGGCCGATTTGGAGACAGTCGGAGTCGCTACCCACTAAGCCATAGGCGCATGGAATTGGAGAATGGAAATTTTAACGTGTTGTATATAGGCAGTGTATACACACACGTCAGTCAACGAAAGAACTCAATTCATTTCTGATGAGTAAGGTATATATCGTAGAAGTGGAAACTATTTTTAAAATTTTCTACTCAAGAGAGATCAGTCGTAATGAGAGCACACACACAAACACACACATACATACACACACACACACACACACGCACACACGCACATAAACGCACACACACTCTTAAAATGAGTCTTCTGTGAATGCACATCGGAAAGAAAAAGTGTCCCATGCCATATAAAATGGCAGAGCTTAAATGAATTAGGAATTTCATTTCAGGCGTACAGTAAACGACCACTACAGTCTGTTTATTGATCTTACGCAATCGTTAGCCGATCGGGAGGTGTAATGCAAAAATGAAAATTTTTATTTCCCTAGGAAAGTCAGAGTAGGAAAAAAAATGGCTGGTCCGTGTAATAACATGTGCTCAACAACAAAACTTACCTTGAGTCAGCACCCATCTCTCTCCAAAATAAAACAAAGTCGTAAACATACAATTATACCGCTGAAAAATAACAAAAAATATAAATAATTTGCCAATAAGCAAAAACAAAAAAAAAACCGATCCTGATGTTTTCCGTGCTCAACAGAACTGGGCCCTTAAAATTAAGCGAGCCTGGGATTTCTATTTTTTTTTGTTTTTTATAAGCGTTTCACCCCGAGCAAGGCATGTCACTGCCACTACTGCGCAGGGGGCTACATAGAGTGGAGAAATGATGATTAAATATAGGAAATGTCAGAGGATGGGTGATAGGCGGGTAAGGATATCGAGAATGAGGGTTGGGTAGATGAGAGTGTTCTGAGAATAATTGGGAGTTAGTGTGATAGGAGGTGTCTATTGACCCTACATTTAAACACCTGGAGATTGTAGCTGTCGGGAAAGCAGACTTGTGGAAGGGAGTTCCACAGACGGGAAGCGCGAGAAAAGAAGCTGTTGGAGTAGAATTTACGGTTACATCTTATTTGTTTAACTGTAAAAGGGTGGGACCTAGTTGCTACTCTAGTATCTCGTGTAAATTCGTGCTTAGGCGGCACCAGTGATCTAAGCTCATCGGAGCAGAAGCCATGAAAGTACTTGTAGAAGAGGCACAGGGAAGCCACAGCACGCCGGTGAAAGAGGGGTTGCAGCCGGTCTGCCAAGTCAGTATCAATATTAACATTGTTGTTATTGTTGCTGTTATTGCTTTTTGCCGAATGTTTTTATATTTACCTATGAAGTACTCTCAAAATTGAAGGAAAACGGTTAAATTTAAAAGCTATTATTCAAAATATATAATACAATAAATTTAATATAATATTATAAAAAACAATTTGTTGTAGAATAGCTAGTACCCGTTCAGTACTCTAACCGATTGACTGGCTCATCGCCTGAAAGAGTCTACGAATATGTATTCGTTGTTAATATGTTGCGACAAGCAGATTAATATTTGGACTGATTTACTTCGTCGGCTATTCATCATTTAGACTCTCTTCTCCTTTGCTCGTAAGTTTTGTCTATTGGCATGGCTAAAGAAGCATTCCAGAAGTTGAGTAAAGTATTAAGAAACAGGAAAATTTCGATAGAAACAAAGAAGAGAGTACTTGATTGCTATTTGATGCGAGTTCTTCAATATGGCAGTGAATACTGGACAATATCATCAAAGATTAAGGAAAGACTTGATGAAACTGAAATGTGGTTCTACAGAAGGATGTGAATATCATTGATCGAGCATGTGATGAGGTTTTGGAAATGATGGAAAGGAAAAGGAAATTAATGCTGAGCATCAGAAAGAGACAGCTGAAGTTTCTGGGACACGCAATGAA
This sequence comes from Ascarosepion bandense, assembly GCA_037127315.1. Taxonomy (NCBI): domain Eukaryota; kingdom Metazoa; phylum Mollusca; class Cephalopoda; order Sepiida; family Sepiidae; genus Ascarosepion; species Ascarosepion bandense. The sequence continues at coordinate 3,804,100 of JBBBDQ010000175.1, read as the reverse complement.
GAAGGAGGTCTTAGAGAGTCTGATACTAACAGGCCAGATAGAGGGAAAAAGAGACAGGGGAAAGCAGACGATAGATGTTTGAAGGACCTATTCAGGTGGATGATGGAACGAGGGTTGCATGGTGTAACAAACAGTAGAAGGCGTACTAAGAGCCACCAGGGATAGGGCAGGGGGAAAGCAATGATCGCCTAAGTCCTGAAAGGGAAGGGCACATAGAAGACGAAGAATTGTTTGTAACTTGTTATTCTGTATTTGTGTATATATCCGTTAGCACTGGATACGGTGCTGAATAAATATATTAAGAACTGATTCTTTTCTGTGTATTATTCATCGATATAACATAATTACATGATAAAAACCCCCAGCAATAACAACATTTACAAACTTTCATTTACTAGACATATAATAAAACACTTTAAGTATACCATAATTACATCATTAACTTACAACACTTAGTATTTTCCATAATTTAAATGATTTTTAAGTTTGCCTAAAGCATATATATATATATATATATATATATATATATATATAAGATATATACATACTTCTGTGCATACATAATTCTTGTTGCAAAATAAAATCTTCAGAATTGCCTTGATGAAGTCCACTCAAGGACGAAACGAATCGGTTCAGATAAGATTTATTTTTGTATTGTTTTTCATATCATATTTTTACAGGTATATTTTTATTTATATCTGAATCTTGTAACAAACAATCACATACATTATATATATATATATATATATATATATATATATATAATATTAACTATAGTAATAACAATACCAATAGTAACAGAACTAACTCTGCCGAAACTAATATTAATTAATCTATAATTTAAATCGTCTTGTACAACTCACCGAGGACGAACTCGGAGGGAAAAGAAGGGGAAGTAAAAAAAAAAAAAGAAATAAACGAAGTACATGAACAAAAAGTTAAGCACTCGTAAGAAAGAAGAAAAACCCAAGACGAAATCCTAACACGAAAGCGCTCAATACAAAAGTAGAGCAAACAAAACAGAAAATCTACGTATGGCGAAACCGTGGTAGGTAGTTGGCTCTTGCTTAGATTTTTTGTCTATATATATATATATATATATATATATATATTCTTTAAAATTCCACATTTCTTCTGAATCAGGAGTAGATTTCTTTTATCCGGTTTTTAAAAACGATATGATTGACAAAACTGGTTGAAACGCATCCATGAAACGTTTTCTTAGAATTTCACTTTTTCGCTTATTTTTCTTCCTTATATTCCTTTCCACAAATCTGAATGGTTTCGTTTACATTAATTTGAAACTAATGTTGGCCGCATTCTAATAGAGAGTAGATGGGCTGATGATAAGATTACGCCCAGGGGATAAGCAATCCACGATAAGCAAGGAAATATTGACGATGAATATCGGTTATTGACAGATGAATAGACTTAACCTTCACGCAGTACGGATATTTGCATATCCCGATCACGAATAGGTTTTTGATTGAATCACGTTAACATGATTATTAGCGGTCATTCGATACAGATAAGAAAGCAGAAAAATTTATATCTATCAAGTTTATACTTATCTGAATATGACCATATCCACCTTATATATATATATATATATATATATATATATATATAATGATCTAGATAGATATCATTCAGCTTTTTCTGTTCATCTTTCACTTTCATTATCTCTCTCACTTTATATATATATATATATAATTGTTATGAAGGAAATGCAAAATACGAAAAACGTCAGTTAATTGCTGGCGGTTTCTGAAGAATGGATTGAACGATTGCGTGAACTTAATCTCCGAAACATTATTTTTTATTGATATTCGTATTTAAGTAGATATTCTGTTTATAATCAAACAGTATTATATATTTATTTCTACCGGCCTGATTATTTACAATAAATTTTTGTTACAAAAATGTGTCATTCGGCAGGATTCGAACCTGCGACCCTATCCACATAGGGGAAGCCATTAAGTGATCTGGCGCATCTTAGACCTCTCGATCACGTTTAGACCTTCGTTTAGACTGATCGTCATTAGTGGCCGAGAGGTCTAAGACGCGACAGATCACTTGGTGGCTTCCCCTATGTGTCTAGGGGTCGCAGGTTCGAATCCTGCTGAATGACACACATTTTCGGAAGAAAAGTTTATCGTAAATAATCAGGCCGGTAGTAATAAATATATAATACTGTTTAATTAGAAATAGAATATTTACTTAAATACGAGTATCGATCAAAAATAATGTTCAAACAAATAATTTCAAATTCTCGGTTGTTTATAACTAGTTTCGTTAATCTACGTTAATTTTCATAATACATATATATATATATATATATATATATATATATATATATATATTTCATTTGTAAATAAGTTATTACGAAATCTAGGTTACTACCATATTGTATTTTCAGGTGATTAGCAATAACTGGTTTTACAGTTTTTTTTTAAGAACGCTCACGTAACGGGGTTTTTTGAACGCGCAATTTTTAAAATTAGAAGAAAATATACTGTTTTTATCCATGCTTGCATGAATCTAATAGATATTTTATGAGGTGGTTACATTTATTCATAATTATTGTTCTTTCATTCAGTAATTCATTTTCGCTTGGGAAATATGTGGATGAAAACGTTATAATTTCTTTTAATTCAAATATTACCCGCTACGTGAACTTTCAAAAAATCCCGTTACGTGAGCGTTCTTAAAAGCAAACAGTAAAATCAGTTATTGCAAATCGCTTGAAGACACCACATGGTAGAAACCTAGGTCGCGTAATAACTCGCTTACAAATGAAAAATATTTTAAAAAAACTACAATATAATTGCATTGAACACTTTTTAATACAACTGTGTACTGGTCTAATTTTATTATGAACAAAACTAAGTAAATGAAATAATCAATATATATATATATATATATATATATATATATATTAATGCAGGTTTCATTGAATAATATAGACAAGTTTTGTCTATTAATTTTGTGTAGGATCCGTTCATACCGTCTGATATACTTGATGGTGATATCGTTAAAAGACAACAAAAAATCACAGTATTTGTTGAATTTTTTATCGGGTCTAAGCTTTCGGCTCACATAAGCCATTATCAAAGAGTAAATAATAACACACAGTAAACATAGAACATTTAAGCTATTAACAATAAAGATAATTGAATTGAAAATATAAGTCCATCCCTACCGTGGCGGATGGCCGAAGACAGTGACAAAATAGTGGTGTTGTGGTCCCTGGTCTGATTACAGACATTTGAGTACGTTGTTGGAAATATCGAAATTGATTGTATTCAAACCAGGTTTAAATTGTTTAATGTAGAGTGCTTCGAGGATTTTTAGTTTCTGCTTATTATTTTCTTGTTTGAGTATGTACGTGTTATCAACAAGCGTTTTTCTCAGAAGTGTGCGTTGATAACCGTGTTGTTCTAAACTAAAAATCCTCGAAGCACTCTACATTAAACAATTTAAACCTGGTTTGAATACAATCAATTTCGATATTTCCAACAACGTACTCAAATGTCTGTAATCAGACCAGGGACCACAACACCATTATTTTGTCACTGTCTTCGGCCATCCGCCACGGTATGGATGGACTTATATTTTCAATTCAATTATCTTTATTGTTAATAGCTTAAATGTTCTATGTTTACTGTGTGTTATTATTTACTCTTTGATAATGGCTTATGTGAGCCGAAAGCTTAGACCCGATAAAAAATTCAACAAATACTGTGATTTTTTGTTGTCTTTTAACGACATCACCATCAAGTATATCAGACGGTATGAACGGATCCTACACAAAATTAATAGACAAAACTTGTCTATATTATTCAATGAAACCTGCATTAATGAAAAAATGCTGCCAAAATACACACAATATATATATATATATATATATATATATATATATATATATATATATATATCTGTGCGGGTGTGCGCTCACGCGTGTGCGTGCGTGTATATTGCCTTAAAATAATAAAAGATAAATTAAAGCTTAAGATAAATTAATAGCTTAAAACAAAATAGAATTAAAGCTCAATGCCAAAGTCAGTAGAGCTTAAATATATAAAATTACTATTAGTGCATTAACATTAAGATGATAACCAAAATATGCAATTTAGAATTTTATACGCTATCAGAATTGTAAGGCAGATGCATATGATAATAAAAATAAACTAAAACTAATTAATTCTGTGTTAATATTATCAGATAGATAGATAGATAGATAGATAGATAGCACTGACAAAAACTATCCCAGCATGGTGACGTGTGAGTGAATATCCTATTAACATATGAAACTTACAATGATCATGCGCTATTGATTTCTCTGAAAAAACGCTCTATTTCTAATATTGAGTTTTTTCCCCAAACCACTCCCTCTTCTATCTCTCTTTCGCTCTCTCTCTCTCTCTCTCTCTCTCTATATATATATATATATATATATATATATATCCCATGGTTGATAATTTTCTGAATCTAAACTTATTTATAAATGAAAATTTGTCTATGTGTGTGTGTGGTGAGTGTCTGTGTGTGTGTGTGTGTGTGTGTGTGTGTGTGTGTGTTAACTACAGACTCCGAAAGGGCTGAACCGATTTTCTTGAAAATTTGCACTGTTGTACTATAAGCGGGTGTTCTTAGCTAGGTTTTGTGTCCAGGTAACCCCGATAAATATCGAAAATCGATAATCGATAAAATCGGGTTATAGAAAGAGTAGTCTGATTTTAATCAAATTTGATACACTCATAGACAAAGACATAAAAAACGATATTCAGAAGTTTCAAGGTTGCAGTTCTTACAAAATTGCAAAAAAAAAAAAAATCAATAATATATATATATATATATATATATATATATATATATATAAGGCAAGATGTTTGTGTGTGTGTCTGTTTATCTGCCTGCATGTCTGTATTTTTTTAAGCCCTTTTAGTTTAGTTTTTGCTTCGGGTTTGGCTCTAAGTAGGTATAATTGTAGTTCTTAGTCTCAGCCATGATACCATTTACTCAGAGGACTTATTTAGCCTTCAACATTCAGTTTACGACAAAAAAACATATTTGATATCGATAGCAGGAAATCAAAATTTTACTTACATCCATTTATTTTTCTTTCAGTCTACGGTTTCGCTTTAACTAGAAACAACTATTGCTTTTTAGTCTTTCGTGCCAACATCCAAAGTGTCTGAGCTCCAGGACCATGGATTAGTTTTAAAGCTTTCATTACACCCAGGTAACGCCGGGCTATACTGCTAGTATACCAATATGTGAAGATTTATTATATTCTCTCAGAAATACCTCCATTCGCTTATCAGGAAGAATGACCCTGCATTTCTCACAACAGAGCTCCTAAAAAATCACTTTAGCCAGCATGAAAAGCTACAAGCTTCTATAGGCAATCTACTCATCAAGAACACGTGAAATGTGCTACTGTAACTGTATAAATGCTTTAAGATATTCGACGTCCTTACCATAAAAAAAACCCAAACCATAACAACATCAACTTAGATCACGTTCACAATATATTGACCGTGTTTTGAATTTAGAAATCTGCCTACCATTCAGTAAGTTACACGCCATTTAAAATAGTTTTGAACATCATTTAAAGTTGCATAATCAAAATCTTTGAAAATGACAACAGATTAGCCGAAAACACTTGAAACAAAAATACTTTGGCAGTTTCTACACATAAATAAAAAAATATCACTTATTTGCAAGAAAAAAGAAAAAAGAAAAATAAAGGAAGAAAATGTTAATAGGGTGCGATGGATAAATTGTGATCTGAATTACACAAAAATAAAAATAACACCAAATCTCATTTTAAAAGATAGGTTTACCAAAATTACCCAAAAATATCTTGAAACATTAAAGAGTAAATTTATTCAATAAACTCGTTATTGGCTTCAAACACGGCCTCCAAACGACTTCGAAATCTCCTGCAACTCTTCTGGGCGGTCTTCTTGTTTAAGTTATTTAATTCTGCCATAATTTCTGCTTTCGGTTCATCTTTGGTGTTACAAAGGGTTTTGTTGCTCTCTTGAACAACTGCGCCCCACACAATATTAATAAAGGGTATTACAGTGCAGATAGTTACGTAGTTAGATGTAAGAGGTGATGTGGTCGCAGAAATTGTTTGACAGCCATGACTGTGTTTTCCTGCTTGTGTGGCATGGTGCAGAGTGCTGTTGTCAGATATGGGGTTTCCAGCAACCAACCTTTTAAACCAGAGCAGCACAACATCATCAAAGCAATTGATGGTCCTGGGCATGACGGCAAACTGCATCCGGCAGCAAGGCCTCTTATTGGGCGGTTATGAGGAGCATGGAGCCACCTCTTAAATGCTGTTGTTCCTTGTCCACCCTGACCCAAAGAGGTAGCACCCGTTAGGGCCCCAGCTAACCCCTGAAATGGGATCAATACTCTATGAAAATATAAAAATACAGTTTTATAAAAAATTATTACCATAATACATTTTTGAAGGAAAGTTATTCTCAGCAAAAAAGTTTTGAATACAAAACTAAAAGACATTTTAAGTTTTCTAAAATAAAAAATAATAAAAACAAATTTACATTAAAATCTGACTAAATCAACCTTCTCACTATGACTGAACATCAAAAACAATACCTTAAAACCTCACTACTTTGGCATTATATAACCCACAATATAACCGTTAAACAAAACTCAAACTCAAACTCAAACTCAAACTCAAACTCAACGCATTTCAAGTAGGCCTCCGTGTTGAATGTGAGACCTTCACTAACAAATTTGGGACTTCTTTTTGTTATTAGAACGATCAGAATGAGTTTTCCAAGCTCTTAAACTTTTGTAGTAACCATTAGACTCACCCAACTCTTTCCGAATCCTTTGCACTGTCCACAGATTAACATCCAAACACTCTGAAATCTTCGTATTGAAGCTTCCGGCAGTATAGTTCAAATTTCTGGCGGTGTGAATTGCATCAAAATCCTTTTCTTCTCATAGACGTTGCCAATAGATAAATTGGTGTCCAAATCAAAAGCAAAGAGAACAACGCGCATGCACGAAATTAAAAATCTAAAATGACTATCATTTACCCACCGCATCCTGTTTATTATCTGGGATACCCTCGGCAGGGTTAGGGTTAGGGTTAGGGTTAGGGTATCTGGGATACCCTCGGCGTGGTGTAATGGTCAGCAAGTTTGTTTCGCTACCACTTGTTACAACTGAGTAGTGAGTTCGATCTTCACTGGGTATCCCATACTTTCGGCCTTGTGCCACATCTAAGCTGTTTATTATCAGCGAGCTTTTAAAGAAACATGTATTAGAGAAGTGTTGTAGCCGCATACTAAACGATATAGATATTTTTAATCATTTTCCCTTAAGCAAGGCAATGAAGCTATTAATCTGATTGTGAAATAATGTGAGAAAAAACATTATTAAAGAGAAGGAATAAGACAAAAACATTATTATGGTGCAAGAACAATTAAAATAAGATGAATTAAGAAAACAATTGATATTGCATTTACGGTTGTGAAAGTTGAACGGAAAGCAAAAAACTGGAAGAGAGTTCTACTAGTGAGAGGGGAAACTGTTAGGATCAGTGAGTCTGTTAAGTGCTATACGTGATACACGCTTAGGCGATCATGACTGGAAAGAGACATGATTGACTGGGCAGAAGATTATCCCGCAGTAGGTTGCCATTACTTTCTGTGGTAGACTGGTTGCCGACCAAGGCTAAAGAACCCAAATTGTTCTGTTATTTAGGCCATAGCTGGAGAGAAGAGACGGATTAATACCTTTCCTAATGGTGTTTACGTGTAAATGAATGCAAGGAATTCAACAGGAATTCGAACCCGGCACCCCGATTTCTCGTTCGAAGACGATATCCACTGCACCACAAGGCACGTAGGACTTATAATAATATGAGAAGAAGAAAGCCTAATTAAGGAGAGATAACAATAAAAGACCATTAATTAAAAAGACAGAGGATAATGATTGACATTGCATTAAAACTTTTAAATATCAAAGTTGACTGGAAAGCAAGAAGCCGGAAGAAAATTCCACAGGCAAGTAGTACGAGAAAATAAACTGTGAGCAGAATTCGATAAGGGAAACAAAATATAAGAATCTCTATAACTACTATTTGTGAAAACCAGAGCATTTCATAATTGCTTCGTTTAACCATAAGATATATAGACAGAGTCTGTTATAATGGCTAACAACAGCCGAAAGTGATTAGGCAGTGAACAATTCACATTTAAATATACACATGAAAGCAAAAACTGATTCGAATTTTTGAAAAATCTATATATATAAAAGGCAATCTGTGAGTGTGTGTGACTGTTCCCTATGCATGCCTACATTTTTTTAAGCTACGCCATTCAAACTTTCTAGGGACACATATCTACAGGGAAGCCAGGTCGACACATACTTTTGGGTTTTAAGTTCAGCAATTTTCCCTTTCGCACTTTTTTGCCAATGGACACGACTGTTTACATTTGCTCCGTAAAACATCTAAGATCCAAGATGGTTGTGCATTACGTCACAGAAATCAAATCTAACGTGTCAAACTCGACTAAAATATTTTTTTATTAAAAAAAAAAAATGTAAAATAAGCCTTTACATTTAATTTTTATTATATTTTAAAAATTCTTTTGGTCAACAAAAAATGTGAATATTTTTCTTCGTATTTTTGAAACAAAAGAAATACTTTTTTTAAAAAAGTGTTTTTTCAAACAAAAACAAAATATGTAAAATAAAAAGTAGTATCTTCTCCTACTACTAAAATGTTCTTATTTGCACGAGCAACGCCGGGCTATTATGCTAGTAAATAACATTTCTAAAAACGAAGTTCATTTGGTCTTTAATTAAACTTGAGTAAACTAAAAGATATCGCTTAAATATATCCAGTTTAAAATTTATATAAAGGTTGTTGAAGAGATTTCCATTCGAACCTCTTTCCAAGAGCAGTGTTCTCATGTTTGCCTATTAAAATACTGATCTGGGGAATTGGAGGACGTTTGAACATCTCGTCGTAATTCTAAAGAATATTCAGTGTAATATATTGTAACCTGATTTGCCGCTGAATAGCGAGTTGAAATGATATGGTGTTACAAATATATTAACTTGAACCTCACAGAGAAGAAACACGTAAGACAATGCTCTTTATTAAGTTGGACAACTGAAACCGTTTCCTGACGAAAATGTTCGTCGTTACGCATCGTTATTTGAGTTAAAATCGCGAAGGAAAAAATGAAACCTGTCAGTTCTATGAAATAACAATGGTATTTCTCTCAGCGCCCACTTCTTCACATATTACTTATCTAGATAATTTGGTCTCCTAATCAAAGCATCAGGCTGGATATTCTATAACATCTGTATTGGTGAGCCTAACAATTTAGAAGATCGGCGTGTTGTTCTGAAGAATCCTCTTTGGTAGCTATGTTGATTACCCAGTAAAATCAAGCAGATTATTCGAGGGTCATGCTGGGTTGTACACAGCATCTCTATTAATGAAAAGCAATTTAAAATATGATCGGGTCATGATTACGGGTGCAATATCAGTTGGCTTATCATTTATAGACCAACAATGGTATAATATAAGTGGGTCAGCACACATATGCAAAGATATCAGCATACACACTTACATAGATACATACACACAGAGACACCTACGCACAGACAGAAAAAAGTTTCCAGTCTCCATGCATTATATATATATATATATATATATATATATATATATATATATGTATATGTATATATAAGAAAAAAATTTAGACAGATATGTTATTTCATGGTAAATCGAAAGTGTATGCCTATTTCAGGTGAAACATCATCAGCTTCCGTCTTGATTGTACAGAAGATTTCTTTGTGAATTTCATTCGTGTAAAATCTTCTGTACAATAAAGACGGAAGCTGATGATGGTTCGATTGAAATAAGCATACACTTCCGATTTAACATGAAATAACGTGTCTGCCTAAATTTTTTCTTATATTTGCTCTATATGTATTTACATACATATATATTTAGAGCTTTCTCAGAGAGTTATCCTACCACTGTATGTACAGGATACTCCGTTGGATTCTTCTATATCTACACCGCATGCTTATATATAATAATTTTGTTAATACAATGGTTTATGAACGCATCATATCATTAAAAAATTTTCATGTTTCTTCTTCAGGTGATATTGGGAGGTTGTGAGGAGCATGGAACCACCTCTTAATTTTTGTTGATCCACTCTGACCAGAAGTGGTAGCACTTGTAAGCTATGGATAAATAGTTGACCCTCAAATCGGTGTCAAAATGCTATGAAAGTATTTATCAACAAAACTTTTTTGAATGAAAAATGTTACCAACAAAACATTATTGAATGAAAAATGTTACTAACAAAACATTATTGAATGAAAAATGTTACCAACAAAACATTATTGAATGAAAAATATTACCAACAAAACTTTATTGAATGAAAAATGTTACCAACAAAACTTTATTGAATAGATAATTGAACCATATTAAAAAAATGTGATCGCAATATTCAAAGACTGACCCTTAAATGATCAAAATGGTTGATGGGTCGTTAAACTTAAACCAAACCAAACCAGTATCCTGCAGATATATATATCTACCATCCGCCCGTGTATTGAATACTGCTGCCACATCTGGTCGAGGGCCCCTGCTATTCTCTTCGGTGTCCTTGAAAAAATCCCACGGAGAATCTGTAATGTGATCGATACCGACTTAGCAGACAGCCTGCACTCACTCTCTCACCGGCGTGACTTGGCTTCCCTCTGCCTCTTCTATAAGTATTTTCACGGCCTCTGCTCCGATGAACTTAGATCACTGGTGCCCCCTAGGTACGAATTTGCACGAGATACTAGATTAACAACCAGGTCCCACCCTTTTACAATGAAACCCATAAAATGTAACCTCAATTTCTACTCCAGCAGCTTCTTCTCTCGCCTTCCCCCCTGTGGAACCCCCTTCCACATACTTGCTTTCCCGACAGCAACAATCTCCAGGAGTTTAAATGTAAGGTCAATAGACACCTCCTAACACACTAACTCGCATCCATTCTCTCAAACCCTCTTCCCATCTACATTTTTACCCGTCTATCACTCTCCTTCTGACATATCCTATATCTACCCACTCTTTCTCACCACCTTCCCCTATGTAACCCCCTGCGCAATAGTGGCTGTGGAATGCCGGAATACCTTGCTTGGGGTGAAATGATTATAAAAAATAGTCAGTTTTAGACCCTCTGGAGTGACAGGGAGTAAGAGATTTCTATTTTTTTCCTCAGATTAGTTCGTTTGAAGTGGTATGCATTAAAATGAATTAATGTTTTTGGTGTATGATGATATTTGTTTGGCCCTGAAAAAATATCACGTCATCCCTTACAGAGAGATCGTGGATATTGTTGGTGTCAGCCTTTCAACTGGCGGACGTGTCATCAAAACGAAGAAACAAACTGAATCCATCAGACCAAACGCAAAAGAAAAAGCGGTTGGAAGAGAAAAACAACGCCAAGAGACGACGTATACGTAATCAAGAAAAGCTTGAAAGATCCAAGGAAAACATTAATCATTTTGCTTCAAGTAATTTTCGCAAGGGTTTACATTTTCTGGGGTTTTCAGATGTAGCATTTATATTATTCTATTTTTTCAGAATATTGTCTTCATTAGATATTATTCACACAACATTACACAGTTTTCTAAGATTAATATACACACAAACATGTGTGTATATATGTGTGTGTGTTTTTGCTTGTGTGTGTGTAAATAGAGTAATCAGTACTGCAGAATACCTCCCAAATTCACACCGGGGAAAAAAAAAAAACAGTTACCATACAATCGGATCAATCTCACACTCACCTCCTATATACTCCCCATATATATATATATATATATATATATATATATATATATATATATATTTCAAACTCTGATTGAGCACTCTGGAAGAATGGTAGACTTTGAAAAACAGTAGCTACTCTAGCATCTACGCATCGTTCATTCAGCAATGAATTAGAACACTCTCAGCTATTTAGGCGTGTATAATGATAATATACACGCTAAAATGTCTGTCGCCTTCTACCGAGCACCCATATCTCAGAGGTAGAATCTCCGACTGACGCCAATTCGGTCGGGTTTCAATCCTGGGTTAAAAAGCAATCGGAGTTTAACGATAATGATGAGCTGTGATACAACAAAACAGATCTATTTGCGGATGACTATATATATATATATATATATATATATATATATATATATATATATATATATATATATATATATAAGTTTAAGCAACGTTGAGCCTGATGGGTGGCCGCTTGGGAATACCAGGTGCTGTAAGCGTTTATTGACGGATGTACGTTGTGGTGCAGTGGATATCGGCTCGCAAAGAGAAATCGTGGGCCGAGTTCGAATTCCAGTCAAACACACTGCAGTCACTTACGCACTGGTACCCTTGGGAAAGGTATTAATCCGTCCCTTCCCTCCAGTTATGGGTTAAATAAATTAGGTTTGCTGTTCATGCGATCTGTGGCGAACTTCTGCACCGGTTGTTTGTTATCAGCAGTTCCAAAAAGTGTGGATGGTGCTACACAAGCCTTCACCACTCTAAACAATTCTTTTTGTGGCAGGCTAACTGAGTTAGACACTCATACGTCAAAATCCACGGGAGAGTCAATAATAATAATAATAATAATAATAATAATAATAATATATATATATATATATCAGTTCATATTTAATCTCTTTATATTTCTAAGAATATTCCCGTATTTGTTACTCTGTATATATTCTGTTCATATGTACATATTTTTCTGTAGACATCTAATTTATATGATACAAATTCCTGTACGTACAGCAAGGTGTACACTGTTAACACACACGCACGAATTTCTCACTCATTGTTTCTCTCCCACCCTTATCTTTTTAACTCTCTCACTCTCTCATTGTATACTTATTACATATACTGACATTGAAATGAACATCTCTAGGTGCGCCCATAAACGTATGCCCATTAACTCTGTAAACAGACCCAGACGCATCGAAGCATGCGTTAATATCTGTGTGGAGTAAGATAGAGAAAGACAGAGAGAAGTAGAGAAAGAGAGGGAAAATTCTATAGAGAGAAAGAGAAGTCGATATTCTATTACGCTATGACGAGATATACTTATCTATTATTTTTACGGTAACACGAGAACGATACGTTGATGTACGAAATGAGGAAGTTTGTCTGGGAAGACAGACGATCCAAACGAAGGTGGATCGCAGAGGACCGAAACAATACACTGAAAATCATCTGATACCTTCGATCATATTTGATTCTACAAAAGAAGATACGGAATACTGGAGGTGGGAGGAATTGAGTGAAGACGTGGGGAAGGTTTCGCATAGTTCACAAAGGACACTTTTCAATTTAGATTATGATAGATAGATAGATAGATAGATAGATAGATAGATAGATAGAATAAAGATATGAATAAACTGTGATAGATAGATAGATAGATAGATAGATAGATAGATAGATAGATAGATGAATAAACTGTGATAGATAGATAGATAGATAGATAGATAGATAGATAGATAGATAGATAGAAAAAACTGTGATAGATAGATAGATAGATAGATAGATAGATAGATAGATATGAAAAAACTGTGATAGATAGATAGATAGATAGATATGAATAAACTGTGATAGATAGATAGATAGATAGATAGATAGATAGATAGATAGATAGATAGATAAATGAATAAACTGTTAGATAGATAGATAGATAGATAGATAGATAGATAGATAGATAGATAGATAGATATGAAAAAACTGTGATAGATAGATAGATAGATAGATAGATAGATATGAAAAAAACTGTGATAGATAGATAGATAGATAGATAGATAGATAGATAGATAGATGTGAAATAAACTGTGATAGATAGATAGATAGATAGATAGATAGATAGATAGATAGATAGATATAAGAACAGACTCAGATAGATAGATAGATAGATAGATAGATAGATAGATAGATAGATAGATAGATAGATATGGACCTTTCTTCGTCTACCTCACTCTCATCCTTCTCTTACTCACTTACTAATAGTAATACCCACTATAACTTCTCTTCTCATAACTCCTTTTAACCCAGGGTTGAAACCTGACCAAATTGGCGTCAGTCTGCGATTCTACCTCTGGGCTATGGGCGCTCGGTAGAAGAAGGCAGACTTTTTAGCGTGTATATTGTCATTAAACTGCCCAATAGCCTGAGTGCTCTAATTAATTACTGAATGAGCGATGCGTACATGCCAGAGTAGCTACTGTCTTTCGAAGTACTATATATATATATATATATATATATATAGGAAAACTCAACACATCACCTAAAGCGATTGTAAACTATAATTTATTTCGATGGGTATGTTTTAGTACCCATTTCTTCGGACAGAAAATCACTAATGTTTTAATTTTATCAGCGCATTCATAAGTGATATAACTCAGAAAAATAATTTCCCGAGTGTTAGAGGGGTGTAGAGAGTTGAGAAGTAAACTATTCATTGATCAAGTGTAGCGATAGGCGGGACGTCTCACCAGAATTTCAACAACATTCGCACACATCCGGAGATATATATATATATATATATATGTATATATATATATACACACACTACCGGCCATAATTATTAGGCAACCCCTACTATTTTCATACTACTATTTTCATACAATTTTCAGTATTAATTGCTAAATCTTTTTTTTTCTCCCGATGATGTGTTTGGGTTCCAAACACTGAAACAGCCATATGATTGTAGAGAAGAGGACATATATAGAAGAAATTATGTACATGTTCTAAAAACATAATTTATAATATATATATATATATATATATATATATATATATATATATATATATATATATACAACACATTAGCTTTTGAGTATATAAAGTACACCCGAATTCTTTCAATAGGTAGAATTAACGAAAATAAACTCTCTCAAAGAATATTTAACGCAAAATGCAAGTACGTTTGCAAGTGAATTAGAGTGAGGTAAACTAAAAATCCTATTTAACAGGTAATTTAAGTTTATTTTTACGACTACATTTTAAAATGACCTCATTCCTCTGGTTTAATATATAATTCGAATTAAATACACTTGCAAAATACGTTTAGTCGTTAACACTAACTTCTGTCGTGATTATGCATAGTAATGTCATCAGATCTTCCTGTATTTATTAAGATGAATTGTTTACGCCTCAAATTTATCTCTGTGTTCCGTCTTTCTTTAGGGCCCAGTATGTTTGTAGTGTATTGTTTCAGAGAGATGAACAAGCAGATTTCTGACACATAAGAATGTGTGCTCCAAACGATTAAGAGGAAGCTGTTCTTTTGGTTACCATAGGTGACCAGTGAAACCATTCATAGTAATATTTGGAGAGCTTTAACTTATGAAAGAGGAGTTTCATCTTTTATGAATGCATATTGGCTCACTTGTCATGCTATGTATTAAACTAATAATAGTCATGATAATATTTACTGTTTCATTATAAGGAACTATTTGGCTAAAATTGGCCGATCATCCACTACTAATATCTAAGAAAATACCTGAGAAATATTGTCACAAATGACGAAAAGTGTGGCACTGAGATCCGAAGACATATTGGCATAACCAAAGAGGCATTCCAAAAGTTAAGCAGCGTGTTAAGAGACGGGAAAATTTCGTTGGAAACAAAGAAAAGATAACTGAACTGTTACATGATACCTGTTCTCCTGTATGGCAGTGTATGCTGGACAATCTGTTCAAAGATGAAAGAGAGGCTAGAAGAAGCAAAAGTATGGTTCTACAGAAGGCTGATGAGGATACCATGGACCAGACATGTGAGCAACGACAAGAAGATGCAAACGAAAAGGAAACTTAAACAGCTCAGTTTTTTGCAAAACATAAGGAAGGACGGTTTTGAGACTCTAACACTCATAGGACGGATAGAGGGAAATTTAGACAAGGGACAATAGTGCAAGATATATTTGACGGTCTTGAGCATGTGAATGGCGGGTGGTTTTTGGGAGTGACAAAGAACAGTGGAAAGTGGAAGTGCATGATCGCCTACATCCTGAAGAGACAGGGCATATAAAGAAGAAAAACGTTGCTGCAGGTAGATGGTGGCCGCAAATCTTTAGTGACATTGTCAGTATAAAATCAGTCTCAAACCGTGAGGTGATACGATCAACCTGATTCTTTCACAAATGAAATTTCAATCAAAAGAAATAGAATTTCGAGGATACCAGAACACGAACCTTAAATCTAGATTTAGACCTGCTGAAATATACATTCATGGGAAGACAAATCTGTCCAGCCAATTCGGCTGACTATTAAGAACAAAAACCCAGAATGAAAACTTCAAATTTGAGACCTTAATATAATTGAAAAATTGTCAGCATGAACTTCACTTTTTTGTTTTATTTATTTGAAAATATCATTTTTTTTTGGCAATATTGTTCCTTTTTTATAATCTTTTTCATTCTTTACAACGATATTACTGCTGTTATTGTTATACACTGATGTTGCTTCTAGACAAACAACAAGAAACACACACATACACACACATATATAGATAGATAGATAGATAGATAGATAGATAGATAGATAGATAGGTGTGAGTTTGTAAGCCTGGGTTCCACGTTCTTGCGATCGTCAGACAAACTGATTAATTTTTTAAAAAATTGGCTATATGTAGGGCTGCGTATATTCGTGTATTTTTGTGGGAGTGGGAGGAAAATCTGTCGTCATGACAGACGCAGACATATATACGCATTTGCACACCCATTGACGTCCGCAAAGATACACACACACGCGCCTCCACCCACCGGTGCTCACACAAACATATATGCGAATCGTGCGGGGCTCGGCATATATATGTAATGGGTGCGGTTGCGCACATACATACGCATATATAAATATAGTCTTATATTTTTATTCTGCGGCAGTGATTGTACAAAGCAATAGAGCAGCAGAAAGAGAGTCGCACACTAGAAGAGGACTTCGGGGTCTGAAGCCGGCGGGAGTTCCCTGTGTTTTCAGCCCCAAATTCTAGACTTTATGTAGTCTTAAAACTCTCACGCATTTCACTTTTTCGTGTTGTCGCATGGTTGACATTATCTACGGCTGGATGTATCTGTCAACCACCCTTGTTCTTTGTTGATCTTGCCTACGGCCAGATGCACTTGTCAATGACTTCCGGCGTTCAAAGTAATATATTACATTATGATCATGTTTTTTCAACGGTAAACCGCATCCGGCTGATTGAAAGAGTGTGAGGAGCATGGAATCACCTCTTAATTGCTGTTGTTCCCAGGTCCACCCTGACCCGGAGTGGTAGCACCTGTTATGGTCCCAGCTATGGGCAAATAGTTAATTTTCCAAACTGAGGTCAAAACACTATGAAAGTATGAAAATAGACTTTTATAGAAATAGATACATAAAAATACTTTTATAGAAAAATATACATTTTGGAAGGAATAATATTACTAATAATACTTTTTTTTTAAATTATTACCATAACACATTTTTGAAGGAAAAAAATTATTCTCAGCAAAACATTTTTGAAGGCAAAACTATAAGACATTTTCAGTTTTCTAAAATGAAAAAGAATAAAAACAAAAAAATTAATTAAGATCTGACTAAATCAACCTTCTCACTTTAACCGAATATTAAAAAGTACCTTTAAACCCCACCTTTTTGGCATTAAATAGCCCACAGAGATTGACATGCCGTTAAACAAAACTCAAACTCAAACAAATATATTTTTCAATGATTTTACCTAAAGCAAGGCGACGAACGTCACTCTTGTTCAAGGGTTACTGAGTGTGAATAATGCGAGGACGATGATGAAAGAAAAGGATTCAAGAAGACAAAAATGACAATTGCCATGGCATATAAATTTTTGAAAATTGTAGTTGATTGGAAATCAAAATGCTGGAAGTGAGTTCCACAAGCGAGAAGTACAAAAGAAGAAATAATTTTTACCCAATTAGTATCTGATAGTTTTCTATGTGTATCAAGTGGCGCCAGGTCTACACGGAACTCTAATAATCTTTTCAGTACTCAGACATTTGCAGTTATTGTCTGGATATTTTTTTTTATTTCTCGGATTTCCACTTTTCTCAGATATGTTGCATTTCGGACATTTTTATGTATTTCAACGTCTATTGTTCAGGCCAATCAATACATATTCTACAATTCTGGTTCTTCTTTTAATATTTATCATAAATTTGATTTTCTCTTTCCATTTTTATTTTTACACACCGCGACAAAAACAGAACAAAAGAAAGGATTTAATTTACACAAAATCTTTTTTTCCCCAGTTCTTAATATTCCTCTACATGGTATACGGCTATATCGTGTTGAATACACCTGTTCCCGTCCAATCACCGAAGTTAAACAACATCGAGCCTGGTCAGTACTTAAATTGGTGACCATTTAGAAATACCAGGTGCTGTAAATGTAAGGACTAAGAATGGTCCACCGGTCCTTCAGGTTTGGGGGTTGGGTGCAGGGCTAACAACCCTGCCCCGTAAAAAAAAACAGTTTGTTACAGAAACAGCAACAAAAAAAAGTTGCTGCCCTATGCACCATCTGGGTGTGATGGATAAATGATGACATGTTGTGCACACTGTAATTTCTTCTGAAAGATTTAAACACACGTTAAATTTTCTACTTTTAGGATGTCATTATTCAAATAAATTGACCCCAAGTGAGGTGATAATGTCGCTAAGATGTAAGTAGGTACTGAGAGCGAAAGAAAATGAGAAGTCATTAATTAAAGGACAATAAAAGAAACGTTAAAGAAAGAGAGAAGATGGCGATAATGCCCCTAAAACACAAGGGAGATACTGGAAGTGAAAGAATGAGAATAATTTCATGGGGAGAAAAGACAATAAAAGAACAGGTTTTGGGAAGACAGAAGAGGGCGATAATATCACAAATAAGCAATTGGTTACTGAGTTTTTGAGTTTTGTTTAACGGCATATCAACCTCTTTGGGTCATTTAAAAAAGATGGGGTTTTAAGGTATTTTTTAATGTTGGTTATAGTGAGAAGGTTGATTTAGATAGATTTTGATTAAAAATTTATTTTATTTTAGAAAACTGAAAATGTCTTCTAATTTTGTATTCAGAAATGTATTGCTGGTAATAATTTTCTTTTTCCTTGAAAAATGTTTTTGTTTGTTTCGAGGTTTAACCACCTATCAATCCTTACGGGACCATTTAAGGTCATGATTTTTTGGGTAAGGTTATTTTTATTTTTACATGATTTTTCTTTTCGAGTATCAAGATTCATTGAGATTTGTTTTTAAGAGCAGGATCCCCAAGTCCTACCTTTGTTATTTAACCCATAACTGGAAGAAAGGGGCGGATTAATACCTTTTCCAAGGGTACTAGCGCGTAAGTGAATGCAGGGTATTCAACTGGAATTCGAACTCGGCTCACCGATTTCTCTTTCCGAGCCGATATCCACTGCACCACAACACACATCCGACACTATACGCTTACAGCACCTGGTATTCCCATGCGGTCACCCATCTAAGTACTGACCAGGCTCAACGTTGCTTAACTTCGGTAATCGAGCGAGAACCGGTGTATTCAACGTGATATGGCCGTAAGCCCACTTGAAAAATGTATTATGGAAATGTTTTTCTTCAAAAATGTATATTTTCCTATAAAAGTTTTTATGTAGATATTTCTATAAAAGTCTATTTTTATGCGTTCATAGTGTTTTGACCCGAGTTTGAAGGTTAACTATTTGCCCATAGCTGGGACCCTATCAGGTGCTACCACTCAGGGTGAGGGTGGACCTGAAAACAACAGCAGTTAAAAATTGGTTCCATGCTTCTCACAACCTCCCAATCAGAGGTCTTGCTGTAGGATACAGTTTACCGTCATACCCAGGACCAGGGTTACTGAGAGTGAAAGAGAATGAGAAAACTTTAGTGCTAAGAAAAGACAATAAAAATGTGTTTCAGGAAGACAGAAGATGTGGATAATAATACTTTAACGTCGCAAATTACTGAGGGTGAAACAGAATAATAAGAATTTAGGGGAATAATGCAAAATAAAAGGACAAGATTCAAGAAGACAGAAGATGGCGATAATAACGGTAGAACTCAAGGGTTTACTCGAAAGTGAATAAGAAGAATTTAGTGAATTCTTTGAAGATTTTACGTGGCTGGGAAGAAAAAATGGAACTCAGTGCCAAAGGCGAGAATTTTATGAAAAGAACCTATTGGAACAGAACCGATTGTTATGTCTATGTAATTAAAGACTGTTATAGTGGAACATCCTGCCATCCTCCAAAAGAGAATGATCTAGGCTATAAGGGACGTTGACAAACGGTACGAGAGAGCAATCGTCTTAGGATGACTGCCCTATAACACTGTCAGCTCTCTGCCTTCGGGTAGAGGGCACTCTCTGCTCCCGAGCAGAGAGCACAAACCCAGTCGTGTTTCCGGCGAAAGGTAGAACCACGACTCGGTAAAAATAGACAGACATTTTTTGGCCCTGCTATATGGCCGGGAATACCCACTATAAAATGACCATGTGTCACATCTGGCCTTGCGTGGGAAAGCTAGTAAATACAACAAACGTCTTAGGATGACTGCTCTATAACACTGTCAGCTCTCTTCCTTCGGGTAGAGGGCGCTCTCTGCTTCCGAGCAGAGAGCACACACCCAGTCGTGGTTCCACCGAAGGGTAGAACCACGACTCGGTAAAAATATACAGACATTTTTTGGCCCTGCTATATGGCCGGGAATACCCACTATAAAATGACCATGTGTCACATCTGGCCTTGCGTGGGAAGGCTAGTAAATACAGTAAACGTCTTAGGCAAAGGCATTCTCTATTTGATAGTTTATTCCACTCGTAGTCGTTGATTGCTTATCTGTATTTTATTGTTAATTGTACAGTAGTACAATAAATCCGTTATATCGTATTCCTGTCTTCCACTAATCTTTATGCTGATATTCCTTTCCGGGATATATCAAAGAGTAAAACGAATTGACATTTTTATCAATCTAGTATAACGCTTAAATTCATGCGGAAGTTATACCGAGGAGAACTCATGAGAAAAGCTGTTCTAAAAACATTCTAAAAACGAAGAGAGACCACACGTTAAGACACTGGGAAAGTCACTGATGTCGAAATCCCAGGTCCGGACAGATAACGTTAAAGACTTTTCGTTGGTTTTTCTTGAAAATCTCAGGCTAAGAGCACGTGAATACACATAGCAGCAATATTTAATGCCTGAACGAGTGGTAGATATATAACCGTGCAAGATGAGCTCTTGGAAAATTGTCTGGTACAAAAGAGTGAATCAATCTTCTTAGCAGAAGACCTAGTAATTGATTCAATATATCGACCCATTTCGTGTCAATGGAAAATTCAGAACAATATTATAACTCAGGAAGAGTTCGGCATCTGCTTGTAAATTCCTTTTACCCTAGATATAAATTAAATCGCATATGTCCACGTAGACATTCCAGTAACACCGTGATAATAAGATCAACTCAGCTGATTTGCCTGAGCAATTTAAATAAGATAGGAAATGGTGTTAGAAAGCTGACAGTCTCGGCTGGAAGATGATCATTTGAAATGTTAACGTTTTAACAGAAAATACAAAACACTTTTACTTTATTCGAACTATTGTCCTCATCTTTGTTGCCATTTATACGACGTTTCTGTACTCTTCGGCCTTCTTCAGGTGCTAGGAATTTCGAACCAAACCCTTTATTACAATCACTGGGGTATATCATCCTCATTCCTTGCGAAAAGCCTACTACTGAACTCAGAACTCTAAGAGTCAAATCAGGAACAAACCAACGTCTATATATATATTAAAGACACATGGGTAGTGGATATAGATGTTAGTTAGTTCCGGACTTGACTCTTAGAGTTGTGAGTTCAATGACAGGCTACAGCAGTGGTGAACAAGTAACTTGCAGGGTTAGAACGAGATAACACATGAATTTCAATCAAGGCTTTAAGCAAGGAATGATTATGATATACCCCAGTGTTTGTAATAAAAGGTTCGGTTCGAGATTTCTAGCACCTGAAGAAGGCCGCAGCGTAGAACAACCGAAACGTCGTACAAATGGCAACAAAGATGAGGACAATAGTCCGAATAATGTAACTGCTCCAATGAACTTAGATTACTGGTGCCCTCTAGGTATGAATTTATACAAACTAGTAGATTAGCAATTTGGCCCCACCCTTTTACAATGAAACCGATAAAGTGTAACCGCAATTTCTACTCTAACAACTTTTCACGCACTTCCCACCTGTGGAATTCCCTTCCATATACTTGCTTCCCCGACAGCTACAATCTCCAGGAATTTAAATGTAGGGTCAATAGACATGTCTTATCACACTAACTCGCATCCATTCTCACAAGCTGATTTTTTCATCTACTCCACCCACATCCTCGGTATCCTCATCCGTCTTTACCCTCCTCCTGACATTTCCTATAACTAACCCCTCTTTCTCATCATTTTCCCTTATGTAACCCTCTGCACAACAGTGGCAGTAGAATGCCTTGCTTGGGGTGAGATGATTAAAAAACTGCTACCTCATTTCAGAAATATAGACAAATACTAATACAAAACTGTCCATCATGTAGGTAGATATTTACTAAGATTCACTGAGACAACGATTTAAGAGTCTACTCCTGCAGCTTCCTCTCTCGCACTTCCCGCCTGTGGAACTCGCTCCCGTATTCTTGCTTTCCTGACGGCTACAACCTCCAGAAATTTAAATGCAAAGTCAATACTCATCTACTAACCAGTGGACTCTAGCTCTCTCCCCTCCCCCGTATAACCTTCCCTTCCTCTCCACCTATGTATTTGTCATCGCACCTGCTTTCTCAGCTTTCTGTTGTTCCTTTCTAACTAGTTTGTACTCCTCACTCTTTTCTAATTAATCTTTTACAGTTATGTAGCCCCATGCACATCAGTGGCGTTTCTGCCTTGCTCGGGGTGAAATGATTAAAAAAAAAAAATAGCATTAACTTACCGAATGTTTATGTAACTGTTCTAACTTCTTCTGTTTCTTAATTTAGCAGGACAATAATTATTTTTTATAATATTTGAAATATTTCTGATGCCCAAAGCCATTAACCGGTTTTTCGTATTTCTTATATGTTGCAATTTGTATTGAATCGTTTTATATCTACCCTGTCTTGTTTATTTACCACACCTGTTGTTTACATGAAGGTAGGTGTGGCCAAGTACTTACACAGAAACCGCAGTTTTTCTTTTCTGTTTGATTTATTTATGTACATCTGGAGTTTGTATTATCATAACTTCAGCAAAGTTACGCCTCATCTCCGTTGGGCCGTAAAATGTCTATACAGGAGCTGTTCCTCTCTTGGTTTCGTATCAGATGCTAAAAATGACCGAGTTAATCGCTGTAAGATAGTGGAAGAAACAAATGTTTTCTCTTATATGCAAGTGAGGCTATAGTTAGAGCAGATTTTCCCAAACTATGGAGCGCGACTCACTAATGGGTCAAAAGCGGAATGTTAGTGGGTCGTAAAAGGCTATAATAAAATTACACATTAGCTTCGATTAAACTCTATCTTTTTAAGATAGTTCAAGACCCAGGTTTTCATTGCCATGTTGTTGTTGTATCAAGCAGTATGTTGTTTTGATGAGCTTAGCGAATCAGAGTTGGTCATTCTCTCGGTTTAATCATTCGTCATCCTAAAAAAGGAGTCAATTTTCACCTATTCATATAAATATTACTTTTTTTATATTCCTTCATATGTTTTTGCCTAGTAAATTTGAGTCAGTCAGTTAAATGCCATACGTGATACACGCTTGTAAGAGACATGACTGACTGGACAGAAGATTATCCCGCAGTAGGTTGCCATTACTTTCAGCGGTAGACTGGTTGCCAGCCAAGACTATAAGACCCAATCTGTCCTGTTATTCCCATAACTGGAGGAAAGAGACGGATTAATACCTTTCTCAAGGGTATTTTCGCGTAAGTGAATGCAATGAATTCAACTGGAATTCGAACTCGGCTTTCCGATTTCTCGTTCTGAGCCGATATCCACTGCACCACAAGGCACATCCGCTAAAACAGACGGTTATAGCACCTGGTATTCCCAAGCTCTCACCCATCTAATTGCTGACTAGGCTCGATGTTGCTTAACTTCAACGTGATAAGGCCGTAAATTTGAGTGCGTCGCCATAAACTGTGGTCATCAATAGTGGGTCACGATTCTAAAATGTTTGGGAACCCCTGCGTTTAATGGTGAGTCTCAAAATTTATCCTTTTATGTGTAAGATCCTTTCCAGACTTGGGTGATAATGGCTTTCAACATCTTCCTGATTTTTATTGCTCTGAGTTTTGGGCCCTATAGATCCTCTGTCTATGTCTATAAACGCTATATATTTACTTCAAACGTCATTAGAGTGGTGAATTCATATTTGAAAGAGAGGACTCATTTCCATCTATTAAACAGTGTTTATTACGTCCAGCGGCCTGTACATTCGAGATATGCAAGTAAAGAAAAGCTGTTCTCGTGCAGGTATCGAACTTGCATTCAACTTTGAAGAGGAAAAACGCTACACCAAACTTTGGCTTCCGCTAATATATATATATATCGTGGCCTTTAACAGTGACCTTGAAAAGGCGTAAATTTGTCTGACTTTTCTTGTTTATTTTTATTTTCATTTTTATTCGTAGTTCTTTTTATTCGTAGTTCTTTTTATTGTATTTCTTTTAGTTACTGTCATCCGTGGGATGGGTCTCGTCTTAATGTTTTCTTTTCTCATATTCTTTCACTTTCGGTAATCGCTTGCGTCTTAGTAACTTTATTGCCTTGATTGGAATCAAATAATTTTAAAAAATAAATAAAAAGAACTAAACGAATTGGACTCTCATACGTTGAAATCACCGGAAGAGCCTATCATCATCATCTATATATGCACACACACAGGCCCACACACGTGGCGTGTGTGTGTATGATTGTGTATGTGTGTGTGTGTGTTAAATATTATAATTTACTTTTCTTAAATTTATTTTTCTTTTAGTTCTATTTTTTTAACTTATGTTTACCCAGTTTATTTTGATATTCACATTATTCAGTGACCTTGAAAAGTGACCTTGTAAAGGTGTAAATTTGTCCGACTTTTCTTTTTTATTTTTATTTTCATTTTTATTAGTAGTTCTTTTTATTGTATCTCTTTTAGTTACTGTCATTCATGGGATGGGTATCGTCTTAATAATGTTTTCTTTTCTCATATTCTTTCACTTTCGGTAAACGCTTGCGTCTTAGTAACTTTATTGCCTTGCTTAGAATCAATTTTAAAAAAATTAAAAAGAACTGTTATAATTTTATAGAACTTGTTCTACGCAATATGTCTTTCGGAACGATCACTGCTCTCCACAACTTCCTACCATTAAATTTGACGTTTGACATTTTATCGCCACCACCCACTATTCTTTGTTCTGCCATCCATTTACCTAAAATCGTGAAATAAGGAACGCCTTGTTTCTTTCTGCTCATCTTGCCTTCAATGTCATGTGAGTGTCAAATTCTCCAAGCCCTGATTATGCATCCCAAAAATTGAAACAAGCTTATTAAGTAAGTTCCTCGTTGTTTCCCTCTGCCCCTCTAGCTTTCGATGTGTCCTGTGATTCTTCCACTTTTCTTTCATCATAATATATCCCAGAAATTTACACAAACTCGTTAAGTACGGTATTCGCTGTTTTTCTTTGTTTTTCAACTTGTACAGCGAGACTATTTTGAGGAACCTAGATACTATGCCAGGGTTTGTAATCGGAGGCCACAATTTGAACAGCATAAGGTACGCAGATGATAGAGAGCTGATAGCAGACACGGAAGGGAAACTACAAGACCCCCTACAGAAAGTATCTGAAGAGAGTGACAAAAGAGACTACAAATAAACTGTAAGAAAACCGAATGCATGGTCATCGGCAAAAAGAGCAGTCCAAACTGCCAAAAACAGGTGGTGGATACTAAAATCAAGCAGATACAAAACTATTAAATACCTGGGAAGTGTTCTAACAGAAGACGAAAAGTGCGATACAGAGATCCAAGGGCGAATTGGCATAACGAAAGACGCGTCCCTGAAGCTCAGTAAGGTATTAAGAGAGAGGAAACTTTCGCTAGAAACAAAGAAGAGAGTACTGGTGGATGACAGAACGGGGGTTGCGTGATGTTACAGCAGAAAGCGTGCTAAGAGCCACCAGGGATGGGGAAACGCGGAAGGCCATGAACGCCTTGAAAGAACAAGGCACATAGAAGAAGAATAATCTTGAATTTAGTACGTCCTATGAGTTTCAAATTTAAAACATTTTTTCTAGCAAATAAGGGATTTTGTTTTACTTAATTTGTGCAGAAATTGTCAAAATAATATTTAGCTTCAAGTATTTAAGTATTTTGGATGATTAAATATGATAGACATTCATTGTCTGTTATATTTAGCAATATATGTTTAGAAAAAAAATATATATATGTGGGGGGTGTTTGGCTCATATAGTTTAATAACGTCACTTATAGTTGCCCGAGTTTGGTTAAAAAACTAAACTTTCTCTTCAGTGCCTATTGGGATTCAACTCAAGCCTCAAGTGGAAATTTTACTTTTTCATATATCTCTTTTTATTGTATTGACTCATTATCAAATATCTTGGCTGTGCTAATTTTTACTATTTTAAATGATGTGTACGTTACTGAATGGAAGGCGTATTTTTAATTTCCGAAGACTGACAGTACATTGTGGTCGTGTTCGAAGTTAATATTGTTAAAGTTTTTTTTTTTTATGGAAAGGACTTCGAATAATTTAAAACGTTTTTACTGCTATTTCATGTTTTCTCGATGAGTATGTTGCATATACAAGTTGGTAGGTTTTCATGCTGGCTTGGGTAAACCGTTGAAGTTGACGTTGCTAAAGTTTGCTTTTTGTTTTTTATGATAAATACTTCCCTCTTTAATGATGTTTTCCTTATTCTTTCACATTCATTGCCCCTACTTGCGTCTTAGTGGTTTTATTACCTTGCTTGGAGTGAAATAAAGAATTGTTGTAGTTTTCTTCCGGGCAACGTCCATATTGAAAACGAATACAGCAACTAAAATTTAAAAGAAAAAGAAAATAAAAACAGATTTGTTGTTTTATGTTGTTCAAGAGTTGAATACCTACCCGGGC
This sequence comes from Ascarosepion bandense, assembly GCA_037127315.1. NCBI lineage: Eukaryota > Metazoa > Mollusca > Cephalopoda > Sepiida > Sepiidae > Ascarosepion > Ascarosepion bandense. The sequence goes on along the minus strand of JBBBDQ010000175.1, from coordinate 3,776,881 downwards.
AAAATGTCAGGCATATTCTGGTCAATTAGCGTCCATTTTTCTTCTATGGTGATTTTTCCACAGTTACTTTTCACGAGCGGAGGGATGATAAAAAATTAAGCAGTAATGAGATAGGACGAGCGAACAGTAAAGATATTCATCGCCCCTTTAACCACATCACCACAGTCTCCCGCGGAAGGATACAGAAAACCCAAGAATAACCCTTAATTATCTACGTTGAAAGTTCGAAGGTAACTAGAATTGGGGGAACTGAAAATCTCGTCATGAAGCTATTGATCAAGGGCTATTGGGTGCGGGTGACTGAGGCAATATCAATAATGAAGTTTCGGTTATTGTATATCTAAAAAAAAATACTCGTTATATATTAAAGAAATTGGAGGAGAAGAAAATTAAACGGATGTTTTGGAAATGGAACCGAAGTAAACACATGAATATAATTATATTTTTCAATTTCTAATATTTTTAAATGCTTCCCAAAATTACTGGGTAACCAATTTTCGTAATTTATTATTCTTCAAACTAATATACACAATTTGACTTTCAGTGAGAGGGAGATATCATTATTTACATTATTTACACTCGAAATGTTGTGGTACAGTGAATATCGGCTCGGAACGAGGAGCCGAGTTCGAATTCCAGTTGAATCCATTGTATTCACTTACGCGCAAATACCCTTGGGAAAGGTATTAATCCGTCTCTTCCTTCCAGTTATGGGTTAAATAACAGGACAGATTGGGTTCTATAGCCTTGGCTGGCAACCAATCTACCGCAGAAAACAATGGCAACCTACTGCGGGATAATCTTCTGCCCAGTCAGTCATGTCTCTTTCGAGACATGATCGCCCAAGCGTGTATCACGTATGGCACTTAACTGACTGACTGAATATAATAGTTGGAAACATGATTAAGTCTTTTACTGGACATAAAGTGGGGGGTCAATTTTATATAATTAAGAAGTAATAAACTGATCCCCCACTAATTACTACTTAAAAATATAATACATCTCTTCCTTCTCTAGCTATGAGTCAAATAACAGGACAGATTGGGTTCTATAGCCTTGGTCGGCAACCAGTCCACCGCAGAAAGCAATGGCAACCTACTGCGGGATAATCTTCTGCCCAGTCAGTCATGTCTCTTTCGAGACATGATCGCCCAAGCGTGTATCACGTCTGGCACATATACATTCTTCAAGTTTTTATCAACACGGGTAATCTTCAGGAATTTTGAACTAGTGCCGATGGGGGAGAGGATCTTGAGGTAGATGGTTACAGATTATGAGGCACGGCTTATGCGGATATATGCGGAAGATAACGCTTATTCGTAGACTTGAACAGATTAAGATTGTAATGAACGAGAAAAGACTCTCTTGGGAGTCGATTCCACAAGATTCGTGGGAAGAAGCTGCTCGAGTGGCACTTGAGTTTGAGTTTGAATTTTGTTTAATGGTATATCAACCTCTTTAGGTTTTTAATGCCAAAAAAGGTGGGGTTTTAATGTATTATTTTTTTAATGCTCGGTTATAGTGAGAAAGTTGATTTAGTTAGATTTTAATGAAAATTTGCTTTTATTATTTTTTATTTTAGAAAACTGAAAATATCTTCTAGTTTTCAAAAATGTTTTGCTGAAAATATTTTTTCTTTCAAAATGTATTGTTGGTAATATTTTCCTTCAAAAATGTATATTTTTTCTATAAAAGTCTATTTTTATGTATCAGTCAGTTAAGTGCCATGCGCGATACACGCTTGGGCGATCATGTCTCGAAAGAAACATGACTGACTGGGCAGAAGATTATCCCGCAGTAGGTTGCCATTGCTTTCTGCGGTAGACTGGTTGCCGACCAAGGCTATAGAACCCAATCTGTCCTATTATTTAACCCATAACTGGAAGGAATAGACGGATTAATACCTTTCCCAAGGGTATTTGCGCGTAAGTGAATGCAAGGAATTCAACTGGAATTCGAACTCGGTTCTCCGATTTCGAGTTCCGAGCCGATATCCACTGCGCCACAACGCACATTTCTTTAAAATGGTATTTTTATACTTTCATAGTGTTTTGACACCATTTTGGAGGCTAACTATTTGCCCATAGCTGGGACCCTAACAGGTGCTACCACTCCGGGTCAGGGTATTGGGAATAACAGCAATTAAGAGGGGGTTCCATGCTCCTCACAACCTCTCAATCAGAGAACTTGCTGCCTCATGCAATTTACTGTCATGCCCAAAATCCGAGTGGCACTTACATCTCTCCAAAAGAATATGAAGGTTACTACTACTGGAATTAAAGAATGAAATTCATCGCAGTACTTTTCACTGAAGTATTGATAGAGCAATGAGAGGCTTGCGACATTTTATCTATCAAAGAGGGATTGAAGGGAAGAAAAAAATTTATCACCCACAAAATCACGGAGAAGCTTTTGGACTCTATTGAAAATAGAGAGGGAAGACTGTGCTGCTCCTTTCCAAATATGAGAACAGTAGTGTGTTATAGGTTTGATCTGGCTCGTGTAAAAGCAAAGGATACAGAAGTAATCATATAATTTATGGGAAGATATATTTTTCCAGAATCTTGAGCGATGGGTCTTATATACAATTTCCACTTGAAGCATGAGTTGAATCCCAATAGGCACTGAAGAGAAAGTTTAGTTTTTTGACTAAACTCGGGCAACTATAAGTGACATTATTAAACTATATGAGCCAACACCCCCCCACACACACACATATATATATATATATATATATATATATATATTCTAAACATATATTGTTAACTATAACAGACAATGAATGCCTATCATATTTAATCATGAGCCCTTCTAAACATCGTATTTTGGCTTTAATTTCAGGGGAAAATAAACAAAAATTGTTCAACATTTGGATTTTTTTTTTCATTATGCTGATTCTAAGCTTTTGGCTCACATGAACTATCTTCAGAGTGGTTAAAGGGACGTTAACATAAAAACTTCCACCATCAAAGATGATATTATCTTGTGCTGAGATAAAATATTGCTATGCAACGATAGCAGTCACCGATTAGCAATGCGGTTCTATGACGTCACATCGCGTGAGAGACCGAAATGTTAACAGAACTATATGTCTAAATGCAATGTAATGTGTTGTGACTAGATTGAAACGTGATTTTATTAAGTGTGGGTTGCTTTGATTTAATGTAGATGGCCTCCAATATGTGAAGATTTTTAATGTATGTATGTATGTGTGAGTATTATTGTGTTATCGAATAAAATCTGTCTAATATTACCTACCAGGCTATGTTTTTCTAAGAAATTTTGTTTAATTGAACTATGATTAGAAAATGGCAGGTAAGTCTACAGGAGAGCGTGGTTGTAGTAAAACTAATATATGTAGTAGGTTTATTATTAGTATCATAGATACAATCTCTGAACGGGTATGTAAATTGATACACTACATTAGTATTCTGTAGATAATTTAGTTGCGAGGTTGTAGGGTTATTAGATATTATGAAGTCAATTAGATATACACAAAGTGTTTCAGAAATAGTTTTACAAACTTTGAGGATAAGTTCTTCACACCAAAATAAGGGCGATATCATTTTTACCTGCGCCTATGCAATGGTTATGGATGTTAGGTTGCAGGTATTAGATTGCATTTCCAGACGATTCAGCCAACCTTTGCTACTATTATTGTCTGGTCGTGGAAACAGGATCAGTGGCACCACAAACAAACAATCGAGGATTCTATTCTTGGAGTATAAATGTTAACTGCGTCTACGGCAAACTTTAATCTTGGTAAGTCAAAAACGAAGAATTTTTGAACTTATGCTTGTTTGCACTTCTGTCCTAGTTTGCTCCGAGAAATACGTCCTGAAAGCTTGTGAATTTAATTTTTATACACACTTATATATATATATATATATATATATATATATATATATGTGTGTGTGTGTGTGTGTGTGTGTGTGTGCGTGTGTGTGTGTGCGCGTGTGTCTGTGTGTGTGCGTGTGTGTGTGTGTACTTGTATATATATATATATATATATTCGTCAGCCACATACAAGCCTGTTTTTGCTGTATTACCGATTTGGTGTCAGTCGGAGTCGCTAAGCCCTAACCCATAGACGCATGTAATCAGAGGAGGGAAATTTTTGCGTGTTATATATAAGCGGTGTATAGACACGCTAGTCACCGAAATAACTCAATTCATTTCTAAATATAAATGCATCATCAGTTTTTCAATCCCTATATATATATATATATACCTTGAAATTTAAAGAACATTTATCTCAGTATGGAGTAGAACCGCCTTTGGCAATAATTGCAACTTAAATATGGGATCGACGCGTACACCGTTTGAATTTTTTTCAGATTAATTTTTATCCATTCTTCGGCTAAAACAGTCTCCAGTTCTTTCAACGTTGATGATTGAGGGTATCTAACGCATACTTATTTTTCTAAAATGAGCCATAAATTATCAACGATATTGATATCTGGAAGTGTGGTGGCCAGGTAAGATGTTCTTCTTCACTAGAATGTTCCTCGAGCCATTCAGCTACAAATTTAACAGTATGAATGGGTGCATTAACATCATAAATGATGGCATTTAACTTTGGAAACAGTTACTGAACCATATAATAAAGTTAATCAATTAAAATTCTTAAATATGCCTGACTGATGATTTTAATAAACTTATTTAAATGATATCACAATAAATAACAACAATTTTAGAAAATGAATGACGTCCCACTATTATTAATACATCAAATATAAAAATAGTCAAGTTTTTGACAGTTTAATCAAATTATGCTTTTATGGTATTAGGTTTTCCATTATTTCTCCCCCCCCCCGCTATATATAATATATATATATTACTTTAGAACATGTGCAAATTACAAACTACTACAAAATTGTACATTTTGTTTCGAAAGAACAATATCTCATCCAGGATTCTTTCATAACGAGATTAAAAATTTCTACGGTTACATATGAATTAAAAATTTAAAATTTTAATTTAAAATATTAAAATTACAATTAAATATAAATAAAAAAAAATAATAAAATGCAGGGAGAAGAAATCAAAGGGACATAAATCATGAGTCTTAAAAGTTTTCAATATTCAAATATTGCATGTACATAAAAATGTAGAGAAAACGAATTAAATTTCAAATAAAAATAGAAATAAGATAAAAGAAAAATGAAAAGAAAAATTAAGAGGTAAAAATTGGAATTAAGAATGAAAAATGTAAGGAGCCAAAATTTAAGGCGTTTAAGTCATAATTGTTAAAAGTAATATTGTGGGGGAAAAGAAAGAAAGAAAAAAAGAAAGAAAGAAAGAAAGAATATATATACACATTATCCTACGTCTATGGCACAACTCTGAGTTTCATGCATTATGCAATCATCAGGTGCATATTTCAAATGGACAGTTTAATAGATTTAAATTTAAGTTCACTCAATGTTCATGGGAATTAAATCTTATAAAGTTAAGTTACTGCATTTTTAATAACAAGATTAAAAATTTAAATATTCTACGGTAACATGTAGATAAAAATTAAAATTTAAAATTGAAATAAAAAAAAAAATAATAAAATGCAGGGAGAAAAAATCAAAAGGGTGTCAATCATGAGTCTTAAACATTTAAATATTCAAATATTACATGTACATAAAAATGTAGGGAAAATTAAAATTTTAAATAAAAATAAAATAAAATAAAAATAAAAATTAAGAGATAAAATTTAGAATTAAGAATGAAAAATGTAAGGAGAAAAAATAAAAGGGATTTAATTCATAATTGTTAAAAGTAATATTGTGGGTGGAAGAAAGAAAGAAAAAAAGAAAGAAAGAAAGAAAGAAAGAAAGAAAGAAAGAAAAATTGAAAAAATTTCGGCAAAGCCCCTCATTTATTTTGATCTTTTTTAGTTATAACTATCTATCTCCCCACCCTCCTGACAGCGTTCCGTCATGTCTGCAAATCTAACAAAAATGTTTTTTCACTTCTCTTCCTTCCTTTCCCTTTTGAACATTTCTCTTTTCTTCTTTCATTTTTCATTCTTCCTCTCTTCCTTTAATTCTTTCTTTCTCTTTCCTTTTCGAATTCAATTAATTTCTTTTTCGAATTCAATGCAGCATACTATCCTGTAAATTTTGAATATATATATATATATATATATATATATATATATATATATATATTAGAAATTAAACTTTATAACATGTACAAACTGCAATCTACTAAAATATTGTACATTTTGTTTCGACATTGGAAGAACAATGTCTCATCAGGTAGTTAATAATGATAGTAATAAACGTTACATTTTAAAAGAAAATTGATGAAAATTCACTTCTTTTTATTATTAAATTTCGTACGAGGTAAAAAGATAGGAAAGATAAAAAAGCAAAAGGAGAAATCAGAAAAGAGGTGAAAAGAAATAAAGAAAAGGACACATGAAATAAGATCAAAGAAGAAAACAAGAAAGAAAGAAACGAAAGGAATGAAAATGGCTCAAAAGGAAATAGACCTTAAATTTTGGTAAGAAGTAAAATATAGCCATATGCAGATTTCGGTCACTCGATGTCTGGTTCTTAACATAGAGGAAAAAGTTAGAAAATATAGAGACGGAAGAAATTGTGTAGGACACAACAGAAGAAGCAAAAAAATAGAAATTTAAAACTGAAATTTCTATTTCTTTACTGCTTCAGTTGTCTCCTTGATGTGGAGTGCAACATAAAAGACAGTGAGTTGTATGTAACTACAAATGTCGGTCCCTTTGGTTCGACGTACTGGTGAGAACTTTGTATTATCACGTAGTAAAGCAGAGTAACTTGCCAGGTCGCTGACTCGTATTTTCTCTCTGACTTCTCACTACACTGTTACTTATATACGGAGGGAGAGTCCCTAGACAGGTGAGTGCACCAGAACACCATCCCTAAAACTTCACTCTGTAGGAAACTAATAGCTTCTTTTTTTTTTAAGAGAATGAGAAAAAAAAAACTTTATTAACTTTTCAGCAACAACGTAGAATATCTTCTGCCCTTAGGGTCAACTCTCAAGTGATTCGTTAATTTTCTTTTTCTTTTTGTTCGGCGCACTTTTGGTAGATTCGTTGCAGGCATTGGTATGTTAAAAGTATCGTAGATTACATCCATCGCCCTTTCTTCCGCGGGACCACTGTCAACCTTGTCCGATAAACGCCGCCTTATTTGGTTGATGTGCCGTCTGCAGATAAACTTTTGAACTATTAGCACGTACATCATGTTCCCGACTCTTCTTTCAACTCTGCCCATCTCCCAAAAAAGATTTGTTGCTTTAATATACTTTAAAAAAAGACTTTTCACCAAAAGACTTTACACAGCTTTGTATGTTTTGGGAGCAAATTTGTCGAAAACAGACCTTACACGGCGTGCAAACATCACCTCAGCTGATGATTGTGAGGCTGGTGTTCCATCATTAGGTGTAATTCTGTCAACTTGCAGAGATTTTTGCAGGGCTTTGTCCGCTGGTATCTCCCGAGCTTTTTTTAAAGCTTTCATCAAGGTATCAACAAATTTTTCTTCTCGTCCTTTTGACATCGGATGGTACGGAGCTGTGGTAATGTGTTCGATTTGGTATTCTTTACTGACATCCTTAAATTGTTTTGAAGTGGATTGATTTCCATCATCGGTTACTATGATGTCTACTATACCGAATCTTGCAAATAACTCATGAAGAAAATTTTTTGTGCTCTCCGACGTTGTTTTTTTTTTTAATTCTGTGTATTTCGGGCCAGTTTGAAAAAAAACTATCAACTATAATGATGTAGTGATATCATGGTAGGTCTGATTTAGGTCAGGAACTAAATTTGATAGCGGTGTCTATGCTACCAATGAAATGCCTTTATATCTTTTAATTGCGTTTTCGATGTCTCGTCCATATTTAGCCAATAGACGAAACTACGCATTAGGCTTTTCATTTTTGAAAAAAAAACTATCAACTATAATGATGTAGTGATATCATTGTAGGTCTGTTTTAGGCCAGGAATTAAATTTGATAGCGGTGTCTTTGCTACCAATGAAATGCTTTTATATCTTTTAATTGCGTTTTCGATGTCTCCGTCCATATTTAGCTAATAGACGAAACTATGCATTAGGCTTTTCATTTTTGTGCTGCTTGGATGGCCAGCGTGAAAAATCTTTTAAAGATTTGTTTTGTTGTGCTAACGGTATTACTACACGTTCTTTATACAACAGCACTGTATCACATAATGGAAAAAACGTTCATCGTACACTGGTGTCTTTCAGCTATTTTTTATTTTATTTGAATAATATATTTATCCCGAGTAGCCTCTTGTTTGATTTTATCCAACGTTACTGGTAGTTCACGAATTGCATTGCACACAGCAAATTTTAACACTCCTTCCGATTTTAGCGAGGCAATTACCTTGTCTTCCAACGGTTCCCTAAATTTTGGGATCAATCTCGATAGTCCATCCGCGTAGCCAAACTTATTAAACGGTACATACTCGATATTGAAATCACAATTTAATAAGGTTGTTCCCCACCTTTGTAGCCTGTTGGATGCATGCATCAGTAAACCCATTTTTTTTATCCAAAAATAGAAAGCAGCGGCTTATGGTCGATTTGCAATGTGAAATGATGACCGTTGACGAAACTGTGACACTTCTAGACCGCAAATATTATTCTGAGTACTTCTTTTTCAATCTGCGAGTAGTTCTTTTTAGCAGGAAGTAGGGCTCTATAAGTATGTGTATCGGTTTAATTTAACCGTTTGGTAGTTTATGCAGGATGCATGTCCCTATACCATACGCGCTTGCACCACAAGCTACTATAAGTTTTAGATCCAGATTATAATGGGTTAGAAATAAGTCTAAATTTAAAGTTTCTTTTATTTTTTCAAATGCTTGCTGTCATTCAGTTGTCCAATCCCAGGGCTTTCCTTTTTTAGTAGCTCATTCAACGGGACACGCAGATCATGCATTTTAGGAAAGAAACTTTGATAATAATTCGCCAATCCCCCAAAAATTTGCAGCTCACTCTGTGTCTGGGCTTCTGCAATTTTTGTCAAAGGTATTTTTATTTTTTCTTTAAAAATCTCACATTTATTTTCTTTTCGTTTAAACCCATGGTATTGGATTCTAGAAAAAGCTGTTCAGCTCCATTTCCGCTTTTCATTAGGATATCATCTAGATATGCCATCGCAAAATCAAGGCCATTTAGCATTGTATCCATTACCTGTTGGAAAATTGCCTGTACCACCTTGACTCCAAATGGCAATCTATTACATTTGTATAATCCACGATGCGTGTTAAAACATCGTAATTATAAACTCTCTTCTTCCACCGGGATTTGTGAATAAGCTTCGCTAAGGTCGAATTTTGAAAATATTTTTCCTTTATTTAATCTTGCGAAAATATCTCCCGGTGAAGGAACAGGATAGTTGAAATCCTTAAGTGCAGCGTGTTTGTGGTACAGTGGATATCTGCTCGGAACGAGTAACCGGGGAGCCGAGTTCGAATTCCAGTTGAATCCATTGTATTCACTTACGCGCAAATACCCTTGGGAACGGTATTAATCCGTCTCTTCCCGCCAGTTATGGGTCAAATAACAGGACAGATTGGGTTCTATAGCCTTGGCTGGCAACCAGTCTACTGCAGAAAGCAATGGCAACCTACTGCGGGATAATCTTCTGCCCAGTCTCTTTCGAGACATGATCGCCCAAGCGTGTATCACGGATGGCACTTAACTAACACCGTCGTTGCAGTCTAACTGCTGTATTCTACTTTTGAAAAACACCGTTTTTTTCCCAATCTATCAAGTTCGTCATTGATCTACTCAATTGAGGCGAAAGGCACATTTCGTTTTTTGTTTTTTTTTTAAATTGGGTATTTTCGTGGAGTTGAAATTTCGCTGCCATCTTGGTACATCTACTCAACTCGGGAAAAAAACTGTTGGAAATGTTTCCTTTAACCCTTTAGGGCCATTCGTATCATATTTGATACAGTATGAAAACAAGCCTTGAAAGAAATATTTTCCTGAAAAATTTTTTAAGAGAAATATTTTATAAATTTCAAATGAAAGCAGTACTGACTGCTCAGTCAATGAATACCAAATGTTTCCTTATAGGGAAATACCAAAAGTTTCCTTATAGGGAAATACTGTATCAAATATGATACGAATGGCCCTAGAGGGTTAATTTTGTAATTAATTTCTGAGCTTTGGTATTCACGTTTTCCACTTTATAGCAAAAATAATTTATTGGTAAATTCCAAAGCTGTAATTCGGTTATCCAGTTTGTCCCAAGCCGATTAGTAGTATTCTTTACGACAAATAACTTAAATTTGCCTATTTTATCGTTGCGCGTGACCTTGGTAATAAATTTACCCATGAATTTGAGTTTTCCCCACTCACTGACTTAACGTTCTTATTTGATTTTAGCAAGGTCAGTCAGTCATTTAAGTGCCATACATGAAACACACTTGGGCGATCATGTCTCGAAAGAGACATGACTGACTGGGCAGAAGATTATCCCATAACCACAGGGAAGAGACGGATTAATACCTTCCCCAAGGGTATTTGTGCGTAAGTGAATGCAAGGAATTAAACTGGAATTCCATCTCGGCACCCCGATTTGTCGTTTCGATTCGATATCCACTGCTCCACAACGCACATCCATATTTTTAAATAGAGACCTTAAAATCAAACTCACTGTGACAATGCCGGGCCACTGTCCATAGTACTAACATAATACTAATCTATATACAGTACTACCATTCGTGTTTTTGGAGATAAGAACCAGAGTTTGTTAGGTTGTTACCTTGAGATACGAGCTGAATGTTGTGATACGAGTAGGTTTCAGTTCCCACCTCGAACTGAGGCCCAACTGAATGACGTTCATATTACCCCCTCGCTGGTCTCTAAAGTAATCTCAAAGCTTGACACCCATAAAGCGAGCGGAGGTGACGGAATCCCAATCATTGTCCCGAAGAAATGTGTCCGTGAACTCTCTTATGTCCTCTCTCAAACTTTATAACTACTGCCTTTGTGTTTCTTCGTTTCCCTCCATACTGGAAGTCCTCCCCTGTTGTTTCTTATATTTAAGAGTTCTGGAGAACCCTCGGACTCCTATCAGCCTTCGACTGATTTTTGTCAAAGTGTTCGAGGCTATTATCAACGTTGAGGTGATTCAACATCTCACAGCCCACAACCTCTTTTCTGACAAAACAGTATGGTTTCCGCTTGACTGGTGCTCATATGCTAACGACTATCACTGAGTATATATACCAGGCTCTCGATAAGAACGGCGAAGCTCCAGCTGTTGCCCTGGATATCTCAAAAACGCTCGACAGAGTCTGGTATGCTGGCCTTCTAGGCAAACTACGGGGTTATGGTAGAACTGGACGATTGTTTGATCTAATCCAGTCATTCCTTTCAAATCGCGTAATGAAGGTAGCAATAAACGGACATGTCTTCCGATTCTATCATACGCACGCGAGTGTCTCTCAAGGCTCTAGGTCCTACGCTTTTTCTGATCATTATTAGCAATCTCCATGATGTAATCAGATTCCAAGTAGACATCTATACTGACGACACCACAATTTACTCCCGCCCCTCTGAAAAATCCGCTGAGGCTGAAAAAGCGAACCTAGATGATGAGCTTGAAAAGACCTCCAATCCGTTGTGGACTGGGGTAAGAAATGGCTCATGAATTTTAATGCTTCCAAAACGAAGCTGCTATCTGTTAACTACCACAGACAATCGCCACTACCCCCATTAGAAGGGATCAGGCTAGTCTCCTTGAAAGCAAAACAGTGCGCCTCCTTGGCCTAACTCTCTCATCAGACATCAAGTAGAATGACTACATCGAATCCATAGCTACATTTGCTGCTAGAAAGGTCGGTTCACTGTGTAGGGCCAGGAAGATTTTCCCGTCTGAATCCATCCTGCACATATATAAATCTACCATCTGCACGTGTATTGAATACTGCTGACACGTCTGATCGGGTGCTCCACCTCATAGTTCTTGACAAAATCCATCGGAGAATCTGCAATTTGATCGATTCCAATTTGGTAGCTCAGCTGCAGTCACTTTCTCACCAGCGTAATGTGGCTTATCGCTGTCTCTTCTCCAAATACTTTTACGGTTTCTGATCCGACGAGCTTAGCTCTCTGCTGTCGCCTCAGCATGAATTTACTCGAGCTACTAGACTAGCAACTACGTCTCACCTTTTTACAGTAAAACCAATAAAATGTAACCACAACTGCTTTTCTCACACTTCCTGCTTGTGGAATTCCCTTCTATATACTTGCTTTCCATACAGCTACAATCTTCAAGAATTTAAATGTAAGATCAATTGTCATCTCCATCTCTCTGACTCTCATCCTTTCTCTCCTGTTCTCATCTCCGTCCGGCTTACGGCCATATCACGTTGAATACACCGGTTCTCGCTCGATCACCGAAGCTAAGCAACGTTGAGTCTGGTCAGTACTTAGATGGGTGACCGCTTGGGAATACCAGGTGCTGTAAGCGTATGGTGACGGATGAGCGTTGTGGTGCAGTGGATATCGGCTCGGAAAGAAAATTCAGTGAGCCGAGTTCGAATTCCAGTTGAACACCCTGCATTCACTTAAGCACTGGTACCTTTGGGAAAGGTATTAATCCGTCCCTTCCCTCCAGTTATGGGTTAAATAACAGGGTAGGACTTGGGGACCCTGCCCTTAAAAACAAATCCCAGTGAATCTTGATACTCGAAAAGAAAAAAGTATTACTAAACACAAAACTTATATAAAAACAACAATAAATTTTTGAAAGAAAAAGGTGTTACCAGCAATTAATAAATAAAAAAATTTAGTTGGCAATAAATGACCTGCCGTGGTTGATATGCCATAAAAACAAAAACAAAACCAACCAACCAACCAACCAACCAACCATTATCTCCGTCCACTCTACTCTCATTACACCAATAATCTCATCCTTCTCTTACCTATTCTTTTACACCCCCTGTAATTTGGTTCCATTTCTCATCACTTTCCTCCTATGTAACCCCCTGCACACCAGTGGCAGTAAAACTGCCTTGTTTGGGGTGAAATGGTTAAAGAAAAAAGCATCCGCTAGTTGGCAGGGCGAACGCCAAGCTTTGAGAGTATTTCTACCCGCGGTACACGTGTTCACCAAGCTCTGGAAAGAATCTCGTATTATGCTGGTTTGTGTTGTATGTTCTTTGCTGTTATTTTGCATTGAACAGGTCGCAAATGTTCCCACTAATTTCAATTGGGGAAATTTGGTATGAGATCCGGATTTTTCGAGTTACGAGCTCGGTAATTGGAGAAATTAAACTTGTATCTCAAGGCATTATTGTATCTCGTAATGTGAGGTGACGTAAATCAAACATTCCAAAAGCGGCAGAGAAATGTATACAGAATTGCACTGAAAAGACGTTTTGCCAACAGAGAGAGAAACTGATGATTATGTGCATCAAAATTCTTTAAGGAGGTCAGTTGTGTGAATTAAGAACAACTACATAACCCAACTGAATAAATATTTTGTTCGATAAACCCTAAAAGACATAAACCCTAAAAGACATAAACCCTAAAAAAGATAAACCCTAAAAAAGATAAACCCTAAAAGACATAAACCCAAAAAAAGATAAACCCTAAAAAAGATAAACCTAAAAGACATAAACCCTAAAAAAGATAAACCCTAAAAGACATAAACCCTAAAAAAGATAAAACCTAAAAGACATAAACCCTAAAAAAAGATAAACCTAAAAAAGATAAACCTAAAAAAGATAAACCCAAAAAAGATAAACCCTAAAAAAGATAAACCTAAAAGACATAAACCCTAAAAAAGATAAACCTAAAAAAGATAAACCTAAAAGACATAAACCCTAAAAAAGATAAACCTAAAAAAGATAAACCTAAAAGACATAAACCTAAAAAAGATAAACCTAAAAAAGATAAACCTAAAAGACATAAACCTAAAAAAGATAAACCCTAAAAAAGATAAACCTAAAAGACATAAACCCTAAAAAAGATAAACCTAAAAGACAGAAACCCTAAAAAAGATAAAACCTAAAAGACATAAACCCAAAAAAAGATAAACCTAAAAAAGATAAACCTAAAAGACATAAACCCTAAAAAGATAAAACCTAAAAGACATAAACCCAAAAAAAGATAAACCCTAAAAAAGATAAACCTAAAAGACATAAACCCTAAAAAAGATAAAACCTAAAAGACATAAACCCAAAAAAAGATAAACCTAAAAAAGATAAACCTAAAAGACATAAACCCTAAAAAAGATAAACCTAAAAGACATAAACCCTAAAAAAGATAAAACCTAAAAGACATAAACCCAAAAAAAGATAAACCCTAAAAAAGATAAACCTAAAAGACATAAACCCAAAAAAAGATAAACCTAAAAAAGATAAACCTAAAAGACATAAACCCAAAAAAAGATAAACCCTAAAAAAGATAAACCTAAAAGACATAAACCCAAAAAAAGATAAACCCTAAAAAAGATAAACCTAAAAGACATAAACCCAAAAAAAGATAAACCCTAAAAAAGATAAACCCTAAAGACATAAACCCAAAAAAAGATAAACCCTAAAAAAGATAAACCCTAAAAGACATAAACCCAAAAAAAGATAAACCCTAAAAAAGATAAACCCTAAAAGACATAAACCCAAAAAAATAAAGATAAACCCTAAAAAAGATACTGGATGTTAAAAAACAATTGAAGGAATGAGAACTATATATCAACCAGAGCTGAAATTAACTTTTCTGTTCGACAGACATAATTACTGAATGCAACACCTTAATGAGACCAAGGGGCACTTCTTGCAAAACTTCCCTTCCTTTGTAGTTCCTGGGAAATTATTTTTCTCTGTTTCTCATAATCTCAGTTCGTTTCGCTGCTTTCCTCTGTCCCTCTTCCTTGTCCTCTGAGTCTCATATTAACCAAGCCCTCTTTCTTCATTAGAAGTTCTAGAAACCTCAAGTGTTTCTATTAGAGTTCCTTTTTTGTTTCCTTTTTTCGTAGAACATCGTGATTACTCAAATATTCAGTCCGTTTTATTCTAAGTATCCTTCTGCAGTACCATTTATGACGTTTCGTCTCTTCATCTTGACCGAGGAAATTGTCCAGCATTCACTACCATAGAGCATGATGGAAATTAAATAAAAGTTTAGTACTATTTTTTATTGTTTCTTAACATTTTGCTAGGCTTTTTGTGTGAGAAAAACATCAAAACAAGGAACTGAAAAAGTCCAGTCTATATACAGTTATGAAAATATTTCTTTTCAAACTTTCAGACATTTGGAACGGAAATGTTCAATAGAAAGGTCAAAGTTAAAAATCTTTAAGCAGTTGACGGGCGTTATTTGAATGGCTTTATTACTGGTACTAATCATCAACACTTGGTAGTCAATAGCTATGGACTAATTATTACCAAGTGGTTGAGAAGTGTCTCCTTCCTCCTCTTGAACTAGAAATTATAAAGAGGTAAAGAGGCGTAGCTATTTGGGGAGCGTATGAGAGAAAAAAAAACAAAGATGCAACCTATTCAGAAAATATCTTAGTTTCAATATTTTCGGGGACACAAATTTCACAGGCCTTGATAGAGCTAGCAATCTATCAGAGAGAACGCTCTGCTGTGGAATTATTCAGTGAGACCTGTTGTGTGATCTTGCGTCTTGTGTTAGCATCGCAAAATCTGACGACACACACTGGGCCATTTTGGTCTCACATTTTCAACTTACCTGAAGTGGAACAGCTACATTTTTTTTAAATCATTTCACCCCAAGCAAGGGGATGAAATGATTAAACTTTGTAACCCCCTGCCACTATAGCGCAGGGGGTTACAAAGAGTGATTGGATATAGAAAATGTCAGAAGGAGGGTGAGAGACGAGTAAGGAGGTACATAGGAAGAGTGTTTGAGAGAATGGGTGCGAGTTAGTGTGTTAGGAGGTGTCTATTGACCTTAAATTTAAACTCCTGTAGGTTGTCGCCGTCGGGGAAGCAAGTACGCGGAAGAGAATTCCACAGGCGGGAAGTGCATGAAGAGAAGCTGTTGGAGTAGAATTTGCGGTTACATTTTATCGGTTTCACTGTAAAAGGGTGGGATCTAGTTGCTAATTTAGTATCTCGTGCAAATCAAATTAAAAGTTACATAAACTGCAATTTGGATTACTGTGTTACTTTCTGTTGTGTTCTTGAGAAGGGTTACAATATACAAGGTTGTTACAAGTGGAAATAACAACAATATGAACTCTGGTAAAAAAAGTTAGAGAAAATCATTAGCATCAAAAAATTGCAATATGAAATCTGGTAAAAATGATTACTGAGACAATGGGTTTATAAGTCTTAGAAATTCGCATGCTGCTTTTCTCAAAGAGACATGGCCTAGTGGATATAAACGTTGGTTAGTTACAGTGATTTGACTCAAAAGAGTTGTGAGTTCAATACCAGTCTACAGCAGTGGGAAACAAGTAATTTACTAGAGGTAAGTTAAAAGGAAGGTAACTACATGGCTACCAGAATTGGCATCGCACATGGAATGATATACCAAAACGTCGTAAACATGGAACCAAAGATGAGAAAAATAGATAGAATAATGTAATTAGTATAGATAGATAGATCATTATCAGACATAGATAGGTATGAGGATCAAACAGATTTTTATGTGCGTTGTGGTACAGTGTATATCAGCTCGGAACGAGAAACCGAGGAGCCGGGTTCGAATTCCAGTTGAATCCATTGTATTCACTTACGCGCAAATACCCTTGGGAAAGGTATTAATCCGTCTCTTCCTTCCAGTTATGGATTAAATAGCAGGACAGATTGGGTTCTATAGCCTTGGTCGGCAACCAGTCTACCGCAGAAAGCAATGGCAACCTACTGTGGGATAATTTTCTGCCCAGTCAGTCATGTCTCTTTCGAGACATGATCGCCCAAAGCGTGTATCACATATGGCACTTAACTGACTGACTGACTCACTAACGTGGCGTGACTTCTCTCTGTTTTTTCTGCATATATTTTCATGGCAACCGTTCTGACGAGCTCTTATTTCTGATGTCCCTATCGCATGAATATAAATGTGCTACTAACTTGGCATATAGTTCCCACCTATTTACTGGCGAAATATTTAAATGTAACCGACACTTATATTCCAACAGTTTATTTTCTCGCATTTACCACCTCTGAAACTTTCTTCCGTTTACTTTCTTTTTTGAGAACTACAATCTTCAAAAATTCTTCCTGAATTCCCTTCATCTGTTGTCCTTTCCTTGATACCCCCCCCTATACTCAATCTTTTCTTTTATTTTCACTCCCTGTAACCCCCTTGCGTACTACTGACATTCTCACCTTCTTGAATTGAAATTATTAAAAACATCAAAAACAAACAACCAGGATGGTAAAAAAAGGAAAGAGTATAATTTTCTTGAAATTAAATCATAGACAATCTTTGTCTTGGGATTGTTCTGCCCTTTCTGAAAATTGATTAATTTCAATCTTTTCATTCATTAATTTTTTCCTTGTTTTCAAAAAAACACCAAAGGTTTTCCCAACGTCAAGGTGTAATCTATGCAATGAAGAGAATCATAATGAAGCAGGTGCAGAAACTAAGTGTTTTTTCTGCAAAGAATTACAGAAATACTTTTCCCAGAAGCTAAGATAAGAATTAAGACAAAAGAAAAAGTCCATAGAAACATAGTAAATTGTTCTAAAAATGTTATGTAATATCTAATATCTTATATGGAAATGAATACTGAACAATTTTCTTCTCGGATTTAGAAGAGAGTTCATGCGGATGCTATGCAAAAAACGAAATATGCAAGTAGTGAGAAAGTTTAAAGCAAAAGTGCAACTACAAGAACAGTGCTGCTAACAATCAGAAAAAGAGAATTTAAATTTCTTAGAAATATAATGAGAAAACTCTGGAGGCGAAACATTAGAATGTATTTAATTTCCAAAGTAGCTAAGACAAAGAGATCTAAACTTATTTATAAGTGGAACACTCTCTCTCTCTCTCTCTCTCTGTGTGTGTGTGTGTGTGTGTGTGTGTGTGTGTGTGTGTGTGTGTGTGAGTGTTTGTGTGTCCGTTACCTATAGACTCCAAAACGCGTGAACCGATTTACTTGAAAATTTACACAGTTGCACTATAATCGTCTGCGAGTGTTCTTAGCTAGGTTTTTTGTCGAGGTACCCTCGATAAATATCGATAATCGAAAAAAATCGGGTTATAGAAGGAGTGGTCCGATTTTAATCAAATTTCATACACTCATAGACAAAGACATTCAGATATTCAGAAGTTTCAAGGTTGCAGTTCTTACAAAAGTGCAAAAAATCAATAATATATATATAAGGCAAGATGTTTGTGTGTGTGTCTGTTTATCTACCTGTATATCTGTATCTTTTCAGCCCTTTTATTTTAGTTTTTGCTTCGGGTTTGGCTCTAAGTATGTATAATTGTAATTCTTACTCTCAGCCATGATACAATTTACTCAGAGGACTTATTTAGCCTTCAAAATTCAGTTTACGACAAAAAAACTTATTTGATATCGATACCAGGAAATCAAAATTTGACTTACATCCAGTCATTTTTCTTTCAGTCTACGGTTTCGCTTTAACTGGAAACAACTATTGCTTTTAAGTCTTTGGTGCCAACGTCCAAAGGATCTGAGTTCCAGGACCATGGATTAGTTTTAAAGCTTTCATTACACCCGAGCAACGCCGGGCTATACTGCTAGTCGAATATTATCTGAAAGATAAAATTTTGGGCTAGAAAGAGCAACAATAGCATTTAATTATTTAAATTTTTTAGATTTTAATTTTTTTTTTAATTTGAAAAAATAATTTATTCTAGCTTTTTTTAGCGTTTTAGTTTCGCAAACATATAACGCTATTCCGGATGAACCTATGTCTCTTTGAACATAATCGTATATTCATCTGAGACAGGCTGGAGAACTAACGAACTGAAATATATTCATAGAAACGACAAAAAAGAAAAAATTGAGTCGAATAATGACTAACCTTCCACCCCAGATGTTCAGACAGTCAGTTAAGTGCCATGCGCGATGCACGCTTGGGCGATCATGTTTCGAAAGAGACATGACTGACTGGGCAGAAGATTATCCCGCAGTAGGTTGCCATTGCTTTCTGCGGTAGACTGGTTGCCGACCAAGGCTATAGAACCCAATCTATCCTGTTATTTAGCCCATAACTGGAGGGAAGAGACGGATTAATACCTTTCCCAAGGGTATTTGCTCGTAAGTGAATGCAAGGAATTCAACTGGAATTCGAACCTCGTTTCCTGATTTCTCGTACCGAGCCGATATTCACTGCGCCACAACGCACATCAGATGTTCAGACAACAGAATTAAAAATAAACATTCAATCCTGACATATTGTTAGTTTTTAGTTCAATGTTATTCCCGCTGAGATATATCTTTATCGGTCATATCTTTCCGCGTTAGTGTACTTTGCATATTAACAATTCCCCTTTGCTTCAGGCTCTTAGAGTAAGAATAGACACTCCAGGGCTTCATTACGACAGCTTAATTTGTCTCAAGTGGCCTTCTCTACGCTTTGGCTGTTCAACTTGTCCAGCACTTCAGGCTAGAGGTCAGAAAATCTAAAAGAAATGTATGCAGTGTGCGATGAATAAATTGTCTTCTAAATGACGCAAAAAGGAAAATAACATTTACGTCGCATTTTCACACATATATTTAACCAAAATTACACACAAATATCTTCAAATACTAAAGAGTAAATTTATACAATAATTGGCTCCAATTACGGCCTCTAAACAACTTCAGAATCTCTTGCATCTCTTCTGGATCTTCTTGTTTAATTTGGGAAATGCTTTTACAATCCTTGCATCAGTTCATCTTTGGTCTTATAAGCAGTTTGATAATCTCTCGCTCAAATGCGCCCCATACGTTGTTAATAATTAAGATGATTGCAATCTGGGGAGTTAGGTGACCAGATGTAGAGTGTGATGTGGTCGCAAAAACTGTCTGACAGCCATGACTGGGATCTTCTACTTGTGTGGTAGAGCTCTGTTGACAGATATAGGGCGTTCTAGCAGCCACTCTCTTGACTCAGGGAAGCCATACCTCCTCAAAGGACGTGATTTAGGCCTTCGTGTTGAGCCTAAGACCTTCACTAACAAATTCGAGAGTCTTTTTATCAGAACAATCAGAGTGAGTTTTCCAAGATGCCGAAACTTCGTAATCACTATAAGACTCATCCTACTCTTTCCGAATCCTCTGCACTGTCCTCAGATTGACACCCAAACACTCTGAAAAGTTCTTATTAAACAGCATGATGTTTCAAAATTTCTGGCGGAGTAAATTGTGTTATGATGCTCTTTTCTTGGCAGACGGTGCCCAACAAACCCGTCTATATTTTACAGTGATTTTACAGCAAATCAAAACCAAATAATGCTTATGCACGAAATTAAATCGAGTTTACCATCGAGCTCTTTATACTTAAGAAAAAGAAACATAAAAAAAAATTATTGAAATCGGAGATGAATATTGAGCTTACATTTAAATTCTTGGAGGTTGTAGCTGTCGGGGAAGCACGTGTATGGAATGAATTCCACAGGCGGGAAGTACGAGAAAAGAAGATGGATTCAGACGGGAAAAGCTTCCTGGTCCTGTACAGTGAACCGACTTTTGTAGCAACGGATTTAGCTATGGATTCGATATAGTCATTCCACTTGAGGTCTACTGAGAGAGTTAGGCCAAAGAGACGCAGTATTTTGCTCTCCGGGAGGCTAATCTGATCCATTCGAATGGTGGGGTCGATAAGAGAGATTGTCTATGATGGGTAACAGATAGCAGCTTCGTTTTGGAAGCATTAAAATTAAGTCATTTCTTACCCCAGTTCCCCACAGATTGGAGGCCCTTTACAAGCTCGGCAGCGAGGTTTGCTTTGTCAACCTCAGCAGATTTTTGATCAAGGCGAGAGTAAACGGTGGTGTCGTCAGCGTATTTGCCTACTTGGGAAGTGATTACATCGGGGTGATCGCTAATAAAGATCAGGAAAAGCGTAGGACCAAGAATAGTGCCTTGAAGAACACCCACGTTCGTATGATAGTATCGGGAGTATACACGTTCAATATTGCTTCATTGTGCGATTTGAAAGGAATGACTGGATTAGCTCAAATAATTGTCGAGTTATGTCATACCTCTGTATATTGTGTAGATGCAAGCAAATCAGACTCAGTCAAACGCTTTGGAAATATCCAGGGCAACATTTCGAGCTTCGCCATTTTTATCGATAGCCTGGTATATATACTAAGTGATGGTCGTTAGCATATCAGAATTAGACCTGGTGAAGTGGAAACCATACTGTTTATCCGAGAATAGTCTGTGGGCTGTAAGATGCTGAACCACTTCTGGGTTGATAATAGGTTCGAACACTTTGCCAAAAATCGGTAGGAGGTTGATAGGGCGGTAATTAGCGGGGTCCGAAGGTTCTACAGTATTCTTAAATATAGAAACCACAGAGAAAGACATCCAACATGCAGGAAAGCAGGAATCAGATAGACAGAAGTTACAGAGTTTGGAGAGGACAGAGTGGAGTTCAGGAGCAGATTTCTTCAAAATTATGATTGGCATTCAGTCAGTTCCGCTTGCTTTATCAGAGTCATACTTTTAGATTATGTTAAAGAACAGCGAGAGGGTAATGCGGATGTCATTCAGTTGGACCTCAGCTCTAGGTGGGAAGTCGAGAGCAGATACTCCAGACGGATCTAGTATCGAATTGGTGAAGAATCTGCAAGCAAATCACTCAGCCTTTTCCGCTGAAGAGGTGAGGACCTCAAATTCATTGATTAGATTGGGTATTGAAGGTTTACTGTTATTTAGCACAGTTTTACAAAGCCGTCAGTAGTCTTTGCAGCCGAACTTACGGGATGCTAATTTATTTGTTTAAATCTTATTTTAATGAACACTCGTATTTGAGTAGATACTCTGCTGTTATTTTTTTAACTTAAACAGTATATTTATTTATATAAATATCGGAATAATCGAGAAATCTTGTTAGGAAAATATACGTCCTCAGGCAGAATTCAAACGTGCTTCCCCTAGGGAAAACTGTCAATTGATCTGACGTGTCTTAGACCATTTCTCCATTAATCAGACCGGAAGGTATAATGGATACACTTTATATATATATATATATATATATATATATATATATATATATATATTAGAAAAGGAAATAGGGATTTTCCAACGAAAGAAATTTGTATAGAATAAAAAGTGTGAGAGGCCGTGAACGTTTAGTTTAAAGTGTAAATTTATTGTTGTATAAAGATATTATACATATTATGATATTTGAAGTGTCCATAATGGTATTTGTGACGCTACATGTGTTTCAAGTCTAAGATTGACTCTATTCAGGCGAATAAATTTGTGGCTTTACATATCGAGTTCCTTTTGTTTATATATAGGTCAGTGGAAAATTAAAATTAAAATAAAGATAAAGAATAAAGAAATAAATCAAATCAGTGAAGTAAAAAATAAAAAAATGAAGTAAACCCAATAAATCAAATAAATCAAATGTTGACGTGTTCAATAGTCTGTGTTTTCTCACATCAACACGTGCATAAATGGATAAACAAATAAATAAATGAATGAATCAAGGGCTTATCCCAATTTGAAATAATTTTGATCTGGGGTTCCCTCTTTAGTACTTAAAAATCATCTATAGGCGCCTTTGTTCATTTACATGTCTTTTCATCTGTCAGTTGGTTGCTTTCATTGCTTCTACGGTGTGTTGAATTTGGTGTGTGTTTGTGTGTGTCTGTCTGTCTGTGCGTGTGTGTGAGCGCGCCTTGATTTCGTCTTTATATTTTAGAATTATTTTAGAATTATTTTTATGGGTCATCTGGTTCTTTTTTATTGTTTGGGCTTATTATTTGAATTTGGTGTGTATGTATGTGGGTGTGCATGCGTGTGTATGTATGTCTGTGTATGTATGTGTGTGTCTGTGTTTTTTTGGGGGGGTATTTTTCTGGTTCTTTATTATTGTCATTTTAATGTGTGTGTATGTGTTTGTGTATGTATGTGTGTGTTTGTATATTTTTCGGTGTGTGTGTGTGTGTGTGTGTGCTTCGTGATGTCGTTTTGTATTTTTTTATGAATCTTTCTTCCTGCATTAATAATATTTTGTAGTCTGTATTTTGGTAAATAGGTGCAACTTTTAAATTGCCATCACTACATTCATGCATATGCTGGGAGACATAGTTTCCTGTTGTATGATAATCTTATATTGCTTTTATGAAGGGATATTCTATTATTCAAGCATTGTGTCGCTCCCACGTATATCATAGCGCATTTTTCGCACTTTAGAGCGTAAACTACATTTTTCGAGTTGCAGGTCAAATCCAATTTTATTTCCAATGTAGTTGCGTTTTCAAACTGGAAGTATTTTCCTTTTATTATTATGTTGCATATTCTACATCTTTTTTGCTGCATTTTGTGACCCCCTGTGTTGTGTGTTGTTCGAATTTCGATTAGGTTAGGATGTCTTTTAAATTTTGGGGCTGGTGTTTGTTGTTAAATATTTCGGTTGTCTTTAAGATTTATTTTCTCATTATTGTTGAGTAATTCCATGTATGTTTTGATCTTTGTGAATAATTCTGGATTGTTTTTGTTGTGTGTCGAAACGTATCGAAAGTTTTCTTCTTTTTCATGTTTTTCTTGTTGTTTTTTTGGGGGGGGAGGGGGGAGGGATTACGGAGAGATTCTAATGGTATTTCTTCTGCTAGTAGGAAACCCCATGTTTAATAGTGGGGTGAAGTATCCTCTTATTTGCAATGTTTTTCGTAGTTCTTCTAGGCGTATTTTACAGAGGGTTTTGTCAGATACTATCGTGCTAGGAAATAGGGGATGGATTTTAAATTGCTTTTTGGATGGTGACTCTTGAAGTGGAGGTACTGTTGGGTGTCCGTGGGTTTGTGGTAAATGTCTGTGATGATATGTGTTTTCGTTTTTTATGAGTATGCCTAGGAAAGGTAATTCTGTATAACTATATTCTAGGGTGAACTTGATTTTGTGTGTAAGTGTTGTAATATATTATGTAGTTCGTTGACGTCTCCCCATGTTGATTTCCAAAAGATAAAACAGTCATCTAGGAATCTCTTCCATGATTTAGTGAATTCTTTTTTTATGTTTTCCCCATATTTATGTCCTATTTGGTTGTATAGGTTTACTTCTAGATATGCTAGGGGAAGTGCTGCATATGTCGTTGCCATTTTTGTTCCCATCACGGTACCTATTATTTGTATATAATTTTTGTTTCTAAACTGGAAGGAATTGTTGTGTAAAATTAGATCTATGCCTTATATGATAAATTCTTTTGTGAAGCGTGTGAGGAGTATTTTTGGGTGTTTTTCTATCCAAAATGTAATGGCTTGTTTTCCTAGTTCATTGGGTACGTTGCTGTACAGGTCGTTCCCTTCAAAAGTTACTATGAGCGTATCTGGATCTACTTTTTTTGTGGCATGAAGCTTAAGAAATGTATGCTGTCTTTGATGTAACTTTTTATTTTTCTGGTGTATGGTTGGAATAATCTATCAATTAAATTGCTCTGTCTGGTCGTAGGGTAGGCTGTCCCTGCTACAATTGGTCTAAATTTAAGGTCACTGGGGTTTGGGGTGTGAATATATTCCGATTTTTGTTCCAGGATAGCTGCTTTAATTGTCTTTGATTTGTGTATCTTTGGAAGTCCGTAAAAATTCCTGGTTTTTGAAGTAAAGTCTGTGAGAAAATCTTTTTCTTTTCTCGTTAATATTCTACTGCGAGTAAGGCAGAGGTTTTTTTTTAAATTTTTGATATGATGTTTTCAACTATATTCTGGTTGATATTTCATAGGCATTTTTGTATCCTAGTATATCTTGAATATTAGTTTTGTAATAAGTTTTATTCATAATGACTACAGCACCGCCATTGTCTGCTTCCTGTATTATTATATCATTGTTCTTACGGATGTTTTCTAGTGCTAGTCTTAGCTTTTTTGTGAGATTGCTATGGGTTTTGTGTTTGTTTTGAAAGTCTGTATCCCAAATTTTTTCAAAGAATATGTTTATTTTATTTGAATTGTTGTTTTTGTTAAGGCAATATTTAGATTTATTTGTTACTATTGAGTTATCGGTAGTGTTGTTGTTGTTGTTGTGTAATGTTTGAAGAAGTCTAAATTTCCGTTCGAATGCTTTGAGATCTTTTTTTAGGACTGTAATGTTCTATTTGGGGGTGGGAGAGAATTTTAAACCTAATTTTAGAAGGTTTATTTCCTCTTCTTTTAAAGGGTATGAAGAAAGATTAATTAGAATGGGTTTTGAATTCTTAAAACTTTTTAAATTAGTCTTTACCTTCTGGTCGGATATTCTAAAACATGTTTATCAGTTGGTGAGGTCTCTCTATTAATATGTTTCGAGGTGGTAGGTGTTTATATATATATATATATATATATATATATATATATATATATATATATATATATATGATAAAAAATAGCTTCAATATAAGCTATATTTATGGGTTAAAGTGCTCAGTAACAAAGAGTGTATGCAAATATGGAGGTGTATATTGATCCTTGCTAACCATTGCACCACATCAGAGTGCCTAAATTAGGAAGTAATGAGTGGAGATGAAAACACAATAAAAAGAATTGAAACCATTTGCAAGAGAAGGAAAACTGACTTTCAGATCGCAAAAGTATATATGATAAAATTTAAATTCTTATAATAAAATAAAGTCAGTTGACCAGCAAGAACATTATCAATAAAAAAATATACAAAACTGAATGAGACATGGTTAACGATATGAGAGTAACAGCGGCGTCTACTGCTAGGAGAGCTGGGTCATTGTGTTGGGCCAGAATGTTTTTCTCGTTATAATCCATCTTGCACCTTTATAAATCCGCCCCTCGTCCGTGCATTGAATACTGTCGTCTTATTTGGTCGAGTGCTCCAAATGTTCATCTCGAGTTTTCTCGACAAAATCCAAAGATCAATCTGCAATGTAATTTGGTCTGACTTGACATCTCGACTTCCGTAATTTTCTCGCCATCGCCACATAGATTCCCTTTGTTCTTTCAACAAACACTTTCATGGCAAGTGCTCTGAATAGCTTTTTCCCTGTTTCCCTGAGTACATGTAATTACGCTTTATATTATATTGGAATTTATGTCCCAACCTTTTACAATTGAAATAGTTAAATGGAACCACCACTTCTACTCTAACAGTTTCTTCTCTCACATTTCCTGCCTCTGGAACGTACTTTCTTTCCTGATAGCTAAAATTTCTAAAACATTAAATGCAGGGTCAATTGCCATTTTCTGTTTTCTTGAATCCAATTCATCTTTCAGCCTTTCTTCAATAGCCCCTGTACCCAGTCATTTCTCTCACTGTAACTTCCTGTGCACTCGTGGCGGTCCCGCCTTGCTTAGGGTGAAATTATTAAAAAACAGAAAATGAATTTCGATCTTAATACCATTAAGAGAAATATGTAAGAGATTGCAACTGTATTTTTTTATGAATAGATGGCCGGGTGGAGAAAATAATAAACCACTAAGTCATGATTTGGGGATTTTGGCACATCATAAATTTAAGCACAATAGCGGCTTATAAAATACGCTTCAGCTTTTATTGTTGGAATAACTAGATACAATATTAAATTTCATTCTAACAGTTTTTACTCTGGCCTGTGTAACTCTCTCCAGGTTTCTTGTTTTCTGTGAACTAGAGTTTTCAAAAATAAAAGTACAACATCAATCGTCATCTTTCTAAAACCTGTTCTTTTACTGTCCTTTCTTCTCACTAACATTTTATCATTCATTTTTAACCTCAATAACCATGTGTGTCTTGGCGGCATCATCACCTTGCTTGGACTGAAATGATTAAAAAGTAGCGTAGATATTTTTTTTTACTTTGTTTTGCATAGAAAATGTGACGACAAAATGTTTTAAGCATGAGGCTATATTCAGTTCAGTTAATTCTCTCTCATATCCGGCAAAGTTACATTTCTAAAGAAATGTTTAAAAAAACGCTGAAATAATAGATTGGAACTTTCAACCTCTTTAGATTATGATCCAAATTAAAATGAAGATATGTGAGAATGAAAAACAACATAGAACAATACTGGAACAAATAGCTTTAGGCAATATAGTACCTGACTCCTACTGCGAATTGTTGTGTTCAGGAAAGCATTCGTACGGATGCCTGTTCCACAAAATATCTTCGGCAAGAACTTCCTTCCTACATTTAGATTACGAGGGGGAAAATATGATTTAACTCTGTGGTATTAGCATGGCGAGTCCTAACTCTAATTGTCTGAAATCTCTCCTGCCACCCATAAGCATGGACAAAGCAAATGTCCCTGAAAGCAATACACTACGTCTCCTAGGCATTACCATATCTTCCGACCTCAAGTGGAATCGCTGCATTGAATCAATAGATAAATCTACTGCCAGGAAGGTTGGTTCACTGTGTCGGGTCAGGAAGTTTTTTTCCGACTGAATCCATTTTGCACACATACAAATCAACCATTCGACCGTGCATGGAATACTGTTGTCATATCTGGTCAGGTGCCTCTGCTGTTCGTCTCAGTGTTCTCGACAGGCTCCAAAGGAGAATCTGTAATGTGATTCGTTCCGACTTGGCAGCACGACTCCAGCCACATTTTCATCGGCAGAATGTTGCTTCCCTTTGTCTCTTCTATAAATATTTTCATGGTTTCTGCTCTGATGAACACTGACCACAAAAATTTACTCGGGAAACCAGACTGGCAACAAGGTCTCACACTTTTACAGTTAGATCAATCAAATGCAGGCAACAATTCTACTCCATCAGATTCTTTTCTCCCGTGCTTCCTGCCTGTGGAACTCCCTTTCATATACTTGCTTTCCCGACGGCTACAACCTCCAGGAATTTAATTGCAAAGTCAATTCCCATATCTTATCTACTTAACTCCAGACCTTTCTACATCATCCAGTGTATCTTGTTCTTTTACTTTCTGTTGACCTTCGCAACTGTCTTCACTACTGTTTACATCCTTCTCTTGCTCTTTGTCTTTCACCGTCTGTAGCTGGTTTGTCATTCTTTTCACTCTCCTCCTGCTTAAAACTTTAACTCTCTTATGTAGCCCCCTTGCTTGGGGTGAAATGATTACAAAAACTGATTAAAGAATGAATCTCATCGAAACACTCACCATAGAATTATTGGCAGGCTTGTGACTTTGCGGAAAAGAGACAGCAGTGTCGAAAATAAATCACCCTCTATAAGACCTCGTAAATTATTTCAAACTCTATGACAGCAAAGATTATGCAGCTCCAGATATGGCAACCATAGTAAAGCATGACAGAAAGAGTCAAATGCTTTCTAGAACGATCGAATAAAAGGTCTCTTTTCCTGCATCTTTATTTATTGGTGTGTCGTGTATATGAGTTCTACTTGATCTGTGGTGTGAAGCTGAGGCGCAATAGAAATTGACACCCAATTAGTAAAGAGTCTCGATGTGCTCATCCTGTCTGGAGTAAACGCAAAGTCTTGTCGGTGAACATTAGTTTCTGGCAATGATGATCCTAAAGCGTTCTGTAACTAAAAGAACTGGAAGTTGACCTGTTAAATGAGAACCTTAACTACATGCAAATATTAAGATTGTGGTGCAGTGGATATCGGCTCGGAACGAGTAATCAGGAAGCCGAGCTCGAATTCCAGTCGTATTTACGCGCAAATACCCTTGAGAAAAGTATTAATCCGTCTCTTCCCTCCAGTTATGGGTTAAATAACAGGACAGATTGGGTTTTGTAGCATTGGTCGGCAACCAGTCTACCGCAGAAAGCAATGGCAACCTACTGCGGGATAATGTTCTGCCTAGTCAGTCAT
Organism: Ascarosepion bandense; assembly: GCA_037127315.1. Classification (NCBI taxonomy): domain Eukaryota; kingdom Metazoa; phylum Mollusca; class Cephalopoda; order Sepiida; family Sepiidae; genus Ascarosepion; species Ascarosepion bandense. The sequence goes on along the minus strand of JBBBDQ010000175.1, from coordinate 3,748,016 downwards.
GTCTCTTTCGAGACATAATCGCCCAAGCGTGTATCACGTATGGCACTTAACTGACTGAATGAATATACTAGTTGGAATCACGAGTAAGAATTCTACTGGTCATAAAGTGGGGGATCGTTTTTTATTGTTATGAAGTAATAAACTGATCCCCCACTAATTGTACCTAATATAATAATGTAATATAAACTATCTCTTCTTCCTCCAGCAATGAGTTAAATGGCAGGAGAAATTGGGTTCTACAGCCTTGGCTGGCAACCAGTCTACCGCAGAAAGAAATGGCAACCTACTGCGGGATAATGTTCTGTCTAGTCAGTCATGTCTCTTTCGAGACATAATCGCCAAAGCGTGTATCACGTATGGCACTTAACTGACTGAATTGTAGATTATAATCGCGTTTAATAAGGGAAGTTTTTGGTGTCAGAAAGTTATCAAATTAAAATACGGAATTGCTAAACACATCAGTATCTTTGTATACATTTCCATCTACCTTTTCTTGGATAAGTCTTTTCACTCTGATAGTTCTCTATTTGAAATATATTTTACAATCGTTTTGTCAGTTGTACTTGATGATGACGTTTCTGCTTTTCTGTGCTGGCTGAAGCTTTTATCTTTTCTCACAGCTGATGCAACTTTTAATCACTCGCTACATTTGTATTTCTCTCTTTATTAACGGTTCGCATATCTTATTTATTTCTGTACTAGGCCTTCTAAAGAGGACCAAATAAGAGTATATGCGCAGATTCTTTCAAAAGTCTAAACCCATTGTTCAATTTTTACTTCATTTTACAGGGGTTGATGAGTACCTTTTTCCTTTCAATCATGCCTCACTTCATTGTCTACATCTCTTAAAAAGGGTTTTCGATGATAATCTAGTCATATTTTTTGGAAGCGACTTGTTTCATCTTTATATTCTTTGCCACAACTGCAAAGAATGGAGTACACTCAGTTCTTGATAAAAGGTCATTTTCCACCAGAAAAAACACACGACTGCATGTAGAAAATAAACCTTGCAGAATGTTGAAGATTTTCAATTGGAAACTCTCCAACATTCAGCGTTTTCTACTGGCTTTGCTCCGATGGATTAAATTTTGTTCCTGTTTCCAAAGAACAATTCATATAACAAAAACTTACTCTGCAACTACAGTCAAAAATTACCTCACAACCCTCTTCCAATGAAAAGCCACGAAAATGACATCAACAAACCTGTAGAACGATGAAAAAGAAAACTAAAAGTATGGTAATCAGTAAAAAGAATGGCCCCAAATACCAAATTCAAGCAGCGAAGACTAAAATCAAGCAGGTACAGAAATTTAAATAACTGGGAACTGTCCTTACAGAGGACGGAAAGTGCTACACTGAGATCTGAAGGCGTATTGATATGACCAAAGATGTATTCCAGAAGCTGAGTAGAGTATTGAGAGACAGAAAAACTTTGCTGGAAACAAAGAAGAGTGTACTCTATTTTGTGATTTTTGTTCTTCAGTGTGGCAGTGTATGCTAGACAATCTCATCAAAGATGAAGGTAAACCTTTAAGCTGAGATTACGGGATATTTTTTGGCTGAGCTTAAGGGCTCAGAGTTCCCACATCAATCAACCTTGTGTCACACCTGCCTCAGTGAGAAGGCGGTAAAAATCTTGTTAGTGATGTATGTGTTAGTGTATGCTTATCAGACTGCTGGTGTCATTGATGGGTGTACTAGGCTAAGTATATTTGTCATTTTGCACAGCAGTGAATATTTGAAGATCTTGAAAAAAACTATTGAAATAAAATCTTGAAAAGAAAATCTTAAAAATGTGGCCCCTGAAGTCATCAGTAATTCCAGTTGTAGTTGGAGTACTAGGACTGATTAGAAAAGTTTGCTCACTGAAGAGATTACTGATAATGAAATGCAAAATATTGGACTCACATGTACATCTCACACGTTATGAAGGGATTTATCTATGTAAAATGTGTGTGCTCTTAGAAAGTTTTTTTTTTTTGGTGGGTGTTGCAGAAGGGATTAGTAGAAAGTCTCATGAAGCCATTTTTGACCTTAGATCGCTGGTGGGGACCCGGAAGAAAATGCGTAGACAACAGAAAGCAAAGAAAATTATATTAATTCTGCACGAATATTTCACTGGAAATAAGTCAAGTATAAATTGAGGAGAGTAGAAACTCAGTATAGTCAAACGACAGAAAACGTTATTTGAAATTACCTGGACAAGCTTCTATAAGATGTAATAATCCAGTGTGACTATGATGTATTTTATACTATTTTTTAGGATTTATTGCCAAGTGAATAATTGTAAATTAAAAACACGCCAATTGTGTGCTAGATACAAGAAAGAACGTGCATTATCATATATGTAGTACTAGCAGTTTAACCCGGTTTCACTCGAGTACTTTAAGAAATAATAAGAATAAAAAACATATGATGAATTTACATAGCAAATACTGACACAACATCTACCCATTGATCAGAGCTCAGCTCCCGTCGAGCTAGACCGCAAAATGCAGACGCTAAGTCAAATCAATCAAACAAACAAATACTTACAAAACGTCCACCCTCGTCTCTTTATAAGATATAAATAACAATGTAGAATATCTGTATTGGATAAGCGGGGGAGGGGCAACATATATAGGCATAGATAATATAAAGAGGGGTGATCGATTCTATAATATAATCAATACATAAACTGATCCCTGACTTTGTGGGGTGATATTTTCTATTTTTCTATTTTTTTTATTTTTTTATTTTTTTATTTTTCTACCCCTAATTTTGTCTTTCTGAAAAATTTCAAGGTGTCGTTAGAGCTAAAAAATTTTGATCTACATCTGAGCGCAACTCCCGTCGAACTAGACCGCAAATTGCAGACGCTAAGTTGAATCTATTAAACAAACAAATACTTACAAAACGTCCACCCTCGTCACTTTTATAGATATAGATGTCCAGTTATCAATCGAGTAGTTGATAAGGAAAAAGATAAACACGAAAACTATGATTGCTTAAAAAGAAAAATACACAACTCATGGTTAATAATGAGTCTCATTTATTGTTGTTGCTCTGAGTATCATAGGTACTCCCGAATGGCCTGGAGAAGACTAAGATCAATGGAAGTTTAAATATTTACAGAAACCTGTACGCTTTTGAATTAGCCAACTCTGAAATGGGCCATCACTATCGACTGGTTGTGGACAGCTGGTAATCTGGTTTAAAAAGTTACTGCGTTTATAGACCAAACACTACTTATACTCAGTCATTTAAATGCCATACGTGATAAACGCTTTAGACGATCATGTCTCGAAAGTGACATGGCTGACTGGGCAGAAGATTATTCTGCAGTAATATGCCATTACTTTCTGTGGTAGACTGATTGACAACCAAGGCTATAGAACCCAATCTGGCCTGTTATTTAGCCCATAACTGGAGGGAAGAGACGGATTAATAGTATGTGACGGATTAATAGGTATGTGCGCGTAAGTGAATGCAAGGAATTCAACTGGAATTCGAACTCGGCTCCCCGATTTCTAGTTCCAAGCTGTTATTTAACCCATAACTAGTTCCAAGCTGTTACTTCTAGATCCAAGCTGTTATTTAACCCCTAACTAGTTCTAAGCTTTTATTTAACCCATTACTGGAGGGAAAAGATTGATTAATATCTTTTCCAAAGGTATTTGGGCGTAAGTGAATGCAAGGAATTCAACTGGAATTCGAACTCAGCGCCCCGATTTCTAGTTCCAAGCTGATATCCACTGCACCACAACGCACATCTGCACTACTTATACTATAATGGCTAAAATGAATAATAATAATAATAATAATAATAATAATAATAATAATAATAATAATATGAAGAAGAATTACACAAGTATGGCGTTATGAGTTCAGGTAGAAAATAACCAAATTCCGAAAACATAATCGGCATTGAAAATTATTCCTTTTATTACATGTCAATGATATTTTTGAAAAAATAATTCTTTTTTTAATTTGCCTGTCGCAGCACTAAATTATGGAAGCATAATTTGATATTTTTAAATAACTTATAACCATCATTGTTAAATTCTAATTTAGAATGACAAAGAATTTCAAAAGAACTTTAAAAACTAATTCGAATGAAATCTGCAGCAGAATTTACAAATCGTTATTTTCACCGACAAGAATGAAAGAAAAATTCTAATAAAATTACGATCAACTGAACATTTTCTAAGTAGAAAGGTCATTGAAAAACACTGCTCGTCATTAAAAAAGAATTTAAAAAATGAAATTACTTAAAAGGATATCATAAAAAAAGTGTTACGAAATCTCGTCTAAATCAGTTTTACTCGAGAGTGTTTGCTGTATAGGAGAAATTTTCACTACTTTCAATCTGGTTTTATTTTCACTTTTGCGTTTAATTTTTTTTTTACTCTTATTTCAATAGACTAAACTATCGCCCGGTTCACACTCCACCCACGTTTATTGAACAGGTGAAGAGGCTCATACCTTGTTCCCTGCTTAGGATGTGGTTTCCGGCTCTCTCTTTTCAAATCTTTTCACTCTTACGTAGCCCCCTGCGCTTCAGTGGCATTACCGCCTTGCTCGGGGTGATATGATTAAAAAAAAAATTATTTTTATTTTCATTCTTACTTTCAATTTTCATTCTTACTTTCACTTTTCATTCCTACTTTCACTTTTCATTTCTACTTTCACTTTTCATTTCTACTTTCACTTTTCATTTCTACTTTCACTTTTCATTCCTACTTTCACTTTTCATTTCAACTTTGACTTTTCATTCCTACTTTCACTTTTCATTTCTACTTTCACTTTTCATTTCTAATTTCACTTTTCATTCCTACTTACTCTTTTCATTCCTACTTTTACTAGTCATTCTTACTTTCACTTTCATATTATCTTTTCGGTGTGTTTATTTGTTCTAAAATTTATTATATTTCATTTTCTTTCGCACATCATTTGTCATCTTTTTAAATTGTCATTATTTCTATTTACATTATCTGTTTGCATTTTTATAATAAAATTCAGTCATGCTTTATTTTTCTTTCTGTTTTTTATTTAAACTTTTTATTTACCCCTTTTCAAAACATGCAGATACAAGAATATCGATGTTGACTCAATAGCTATTCTTAAAATCATAGAAAGGACCATTTTTCACTAATATTCACCTCCTTCTCAACTGGAAGAAAATCATCTCTAATTCAGACAAATGTATTTTTGTAACAATAATTTAACTTGCCTTTTATTATTATTTTTAATCATTTCTTTTTTTTCATTAATCTTTGTATTATACTCGTTTTTTGACATTTTTCTAACTCACCGTGCTCTCTTCGAAAATATTTGTAATTTTAATTTTCATTCATGATAAATTTAGTTTCTATTCTTATTTTATTTTTAATCCGTTTATTTTACTTTTACTAATATTTCTTTAGCATTTCAGCTTGCATTATTTCTACTTTTACTTTCAAATTTTAATTTTTACTTTTACTTTTACTACTGTTGTAATTTATAAACTTTACGATTTTTTTGATTTTATTCAAGTATTTTTTCACAATATATTGTCCAGGCGTCACTCTCTCATCGCCAATTTGATTCTAATTTCTTCTTGTATTTTTCATCGCACTGCAATTCTTGTTTCCAATTTCGTTCCATTCTTTGCCATTATTTTTAACCATTTTTCTGACGTTATCTTTCCAACATGCTTTAACGAAGGATCGTGAAAATTAATTGCAAATACCAGACAGAACAATTAGCTGTGAACAGCGGCTAGGGAAACAGTGACTGTCTCTGGCGTTAATTACTGCTCCGTTATCTTTATTTGTCGAGAAATATTGTTAGGACTTCCTGCTGGGCGGGCAAACTTCATTACATGGCCTCTTCTGACATTTGCTTCATATATCAGCGGCTGGCTTATGGCTTCCGCATGGAAACGGGTGAATGCGGATGAATTGTGAAGATATAAAAGTGAAAAGAAGAACAGGGGGAAAATATGGAAAAGAACGGCTGGAATGTAAACCAGAGTCAATCTATAGACAGCGGCTACGAAGGCGTGTGCAGATGGGAAAGAAATACAGAGAGAAATAAAGTCTGATAATTTAATGATGACAAGGTGTAGGTTCTGGCGAAGGAAACGACTTGGGGAGAAAACGGAATCTTTTGAAGAGGAAAGCAATTGGGATTCGAAATTTCCACGTTGGGTAAGGAAGCGAGTTTTAATATCTGTCAATTGAAGTAATTGCTTCCACAATCAAAGAAAGATAAAAATGCTATTATCATTTTACTACTAAGAAAAATACTAGAATTTCTCTTTCGATTATTGCTACAATTGCTATGATTAACTTTTATTAGTAATAATGTAAATACTCGAAATGAACCTTGCATTAAACATTGTACAGACGCCCACGAAATGATTTGAACAAAATTTGGTATTACTACAAATTTATGGGCGATGAAGATTAATAATGTTTGACTCGTACTTCTTTCATTTCATCTAAATTATCTATTGATTAGTCCATTATTAGTTATAATAGAAGTGTAGTTGTAGTAATTTTGCTGGTTGTTAGCAGACAGAGTTGCACAAGAAGTGGATTGCGAATTGAAGAGGCCAAAATAAAGCAAATACAGAAATTTAACTATTTACATTATTTACATCTTTATAACCATGTTTACAACGTTACAGTCGCTGTACACTCCGGCCATCTTCAGGTGATAGGAATTTTGAACTGAACCCTTTATTTCGTTTACTGGTGTATAATTCTCATTCCATGTGCGATGCCACTTCTGGATGCCATGCAGTTATCTCCCTTTGACTCAATTCTCTAAGTTCACCACTGCTGTAGCCAGGTATTGAACTCACAGCTCTTTGGGTCGAGTCACTGGAATATATGAAAGAAGGAAGTGGATTGCTGCCTCCTATGAGATGAAGTTGAAATAATGAATAGAAAACCCCATCGGAAACTATGTAAACTTAAGGAATCAGCGATTATGGTAAGTTACTAAAATCGCTTAAGCAGGTCAAGCATAAAAATGATTGCAATATAGGAACTAGTCATACAGAGATCTAGAGAAAATAATCAACGATTGCAATATGAGCCCAGGTAAAAATGGGTTGGAGACATTTGTTTTATATTTCCCAAAAATGTCTGATGTCTCAGGAACACATGTCTTCGTGCATATGTAAAGTTTGGTTAGTTCCAGTGACTTGACCCAAAGAGTTGTGAGTTCAGTATCTGGTTTCAGCAGTGGTGAACATACAAGTTAGAAAAGATAACTACTGGGCATCTGGAAGTGACATCGCACATGGAATGAGAATTACATAACTCAGTAAATAAAGGTTTCGGTTCAAAATTTTTAGCACCTGAAGAAGGCCGGATCATACAACAGCCGAAACGTCGTAAACATGGTAATAAAGATGAGAACAACAGTCTGGACAATGTAAATAATATCCAGGAAGATTTTTTAACGAGTGAGAGAAAATGTGACTCAGATATCCGAAGTATTGTGAAAGATAGCCTTCAAAAGTTAACCAAAGTATTAAAAAATCAAACATTTTTTTTAGCAACAAAAGAAAAAAGTGATGAGCTTTTATGTAATATCAGACTATCACTGTAAATGCTAACAAATGAAGAATGGATGTTACTGTATAGAAATGCATTTCTACAGAAAAGTACTGGTTAAAGGCTAATTAACAATAGGTCATTTAAAAAGTTTGATCACCGTAAAAATATTATTTCCAGGTATAAAATCAAGAATAAATTTATAAATAAAATGAAAAAAATACTAGTAAAAGATAATAGAAGTGGCATTATTCATGGAACGAGAACACTCTACCATAATGATTAAAATAAAGGGTTCAGTTCAAAATTCTAGTCACCTGAAGAAGGTTGGGGCGTACAACGGGCGAAACGTCGTGAATATAGCAATAAAGATGAGGACAATAGTCCAAACAATGCAAATAATGTAAATGAAATTCTTCATTTGCGTTCTGTTTTTGCATAAACACTGAAGTTAAGCAACATTGAACCTGGTTAATAGCTAGATCGGTGAGCACTTTGGACTATCTGGTGTTGTAAGCATAAATGTTCCACTGGTGTGATGGATAACAGTTCGGAATGGGAGGTAAAAGAGCCGTTTTCGAATTTCTATCGTGTTCGTGATATTTACTTATGCGCAAAACCCTTTGAGAAAGGTATGAATCTGCCTTTTCTCTCCTTAGCTATGGGTTAAGTAGTACGGCTCAATCATCTCGATTCTGTAATTTTTTCAATGATTATTTAAACTGAAGTGAGATTTTAGAAGAGTTGAATTAGATTAAAAGATTCAGGAAAAATTGAAACTGGCGGATGTACGTTGTAGTGCAGTGGATAAAAATCGGACACCCCATTTCAAATTCCAGTCGAATTAGTTGAATTCACTTAAGCGCAAATACCAGTCGTTTCCCTCTTTATCTATGGTTTAAATATCAGAACAGGCTTAGTTCTATAGCCTTGGTTGACAAGAACGGTTGACCTACCGAAGAAAGTAATGGCAACATACTGCGGGAAGTTATTCTGCCCAGAGAGTCATGACTCTGAGGAGACATGATCACCCAAGCGTGTATCACGTATGGCACTTAACTGACTGATTGATAAAAATAGAAAATATTGTCACAAAACACACACACACACACACACACACACACACACACATATATATATATATATATATATATAGTGATGATCATCCACGTATACTGTCTTAATATGTATAGGAAAGAATATTAATAAAAAGTTTTTAATTTAAATTTAAAAATGTACTTTTTTTGAACAGTATTTGTTTATTTTTATTATATTTTATATTTCAGACCGCCCTCGGTCCTTCATCAGAAACAACTGATTTTTAAAAATCAGTTGTTTGGTTGTTTGGAAACTCCGAAGACTGAAGAAGCCCAGCACATTACCAAGGCACGATTGTGAATAACCTCACCCTGCAGAAAGAATACAATAACAGCGTGAGAAAGAAATATGAAGAACAAATTGGAAAAGGACATTCAGAATGGGATTCACTAAAGGAAGCGATGGTGACCTCAGCGAACAACATAGCCCCATAGGAAATCAGACGCAGAAGACAAAACGAGGGGATGACCGAAGAGATTCTCCACATTATGCAAAGGAGACAAAAAGTAACGCCAAGACATGGAGGAGAGTACAAAAAACTTCACAGGGAGATAAGGAACAAATGCAGACAAGCTAAAGAGGAATGGCTCAACAAAAAATGCGCAGAAGTAGAGAGACTGAGCAGGACCAACAAAGCAGAGATGCATAAAAAGATAAGAGAACTGACAGGACAAAAACCTGCTCCTCAACAGGATGCATAAAATCCAAGAATAGATCAATCATATTGGAGAAAAGGGAAATACTCCAGCGATGGGAAGAGTATATAAAGGATCTTTTCTGCGACAGGAGAGAACAACCGAGAATACACAAGGAGGTGGATGAACCGGAAATACTAAAATCCGAAGTGGAAGCTGCAATGGCCAAACTGAACAGAAACAAAGCAGCTGATCCAGACGGCATAGTGATAGAGCTGCTGATAGCCTTAGAAGAATATGGCATAGAAAAAATTACCGACATAATAAACGAAATTTATAGCAGTGGAATAATACCAGACGATCTATGCAAGTCGATATTTATAGCACTGCCGAAGAAACCAGGTGCAAACGAGTGTGAACTACACAGAACTATCAGCTTAATGAGTCACATTACAAAACTGATTGTCAGAATCCTGATGAATAGAGCGAGAAGCAGAATCAGGCTAGAGATAGGGCAGGAACAGTGAGGGTTCGTCAAAGACACTGGAACAAGGAAAGCCATATTGATGATTAGGATTCTCTCCGAAAGGACAATACAAATGAAGAAAGACTTGTACCTATGTTTCATTGACTATGCGAAGGCATTCGACAAGATACGACACAAAGAATTGATGGAGATGCTCGGCAGCCTCGACATTTCCGGGAAAGACATAAGAATAATCAAGAATCTCTACTGGCAGCAAACGGCATGCATACGGACAGGTAACGATCTCAGTAGATTTACAAAGATAGAAAGAGGCGTAAGACGAGGATGTGTCTTTTCACCGGATTTGTTCAACCTGTACAGCGAGAATATTTTGAGGACCCTAGATGACACGCCAGTATTTGTTATTGGAGGCCAAAGCTTGAACAACATAAGGTATACAGATGATACAGTGCAGATTGCAGACACGGAAAGGAAACTACAAGACCTCCTGCAGAAGATAGCAGTGGAGAGCAAAAAAGGACTACAAATAAACTTTAAGAAAACTGAATGCATGGTCATCAGCAAAAGGTGCAACCCAAAATGCCAAATGCAGGTGGGGGATACCAGAATCAAGCAATTACAAAAATTTAAATACCTAGGAAGTGTTCTAACAGGAGATGGAAAGTGCAACACAGAGATTCGAAGGCGAATTGGCATGGCAAAGGACACGTTCCAGAAGCTGAGTAAAGTACTAACACACAGGAAAATTTCACTAGAAACAAAGAAAAGAGTGCTGGATTGCTATGTGATGTCAGTTCTTCAATACGGCAGTGAATGCTGAACAATATCATCGAAAATGAGGACAAAACTGAAAGCAGCGGAAATGTGCTTCTACAGAAGGATGCTGCGCATTTCGTGAACTGAGCATGCAAGCAACGATGAGGTGTTGGAAAGAATGGCAACAAAAAGGAAATTAATACTGAGCATCAGGTAGAGACAACTGAAAATCCTGGGACACGCAATGAGGAAGGAGATATTGGAGAACTGATACTGACTGGCCAGATATAAGGAAAAGAGACAGAGGAAGGCAGCGGATAACATATTTGCAAGGACTGATCAGGTGGATGACGGAACGGGGGTTGCCAGGAGTAACAGGAGCAAGCATACTAAGAGTCACAAGGGATAGGGAGACGTGGAGAACCATGATCGCCTACGTCCTGAAGGGACAGGGCTCATAGAAGAAGAAGAAGGAGGTATTCTATCTAAATCTGTAAACTGTTTGAAATTTGGTTTGGAACTGATTTAGTGTTGAAATTTGACAGCTGCCTAGATTCATTTGATGTTGGACTTAAGAATATATATTAACCGCTGCCGTTGTTGAATGTTATATATATATATATATATATATATATTCTTCCTCTCTCTCTCTCTTCTTCCGCTTCTTTCTCTTTTTCTCTCTCTTTTTCTTCTTCTTCTACTTCCTCTTTCTTTCTCTCTTTTATTCCTCTTCTTCCTCTTCTTCTTTCTCTCTCTTTTTTTCGTTTTCTTCTTCCTCTCTCTCTCTTTCCTTCCTCTTCCTTTCTCTCGTTTCTTCTTCTTCTTCTTCTTCTTCTTCTTCTTCTTCTTCTTCTTCTTCCTATCTCGCGTTTCTTCTTCCTCTCTCTCTCTCTTTTCTTCTTTTCCTTCCTCTTCTCTCTCTTTCCTTCCTCTTCTTCTTATTTCTCTTCCTTTCTTTTTATTCCTCTTCTTCCTCTTCTTTTTTCTTTCTTTTTCTTCTTCTTCTCCTTCCTATCTATCTTTTCTACCTCTTTCTCCTCTCTTTTCTTCCTCTACTTCTTCCTCTTCTTCTTCCTCTTTCTCTTCCTCTCTCTCTATTTTTCTCTTCTTCTTCCTCTTTTCCTCTCTCTTTTCTTCTTCGTCTTCTTCTTCTTCTTGTTCTCTCTCTTTTCTTCCTCTTCTTCTTCCTCTTCTTTTCTCTTTCTCTCTCTTTTCCTCTTCTTCCTGCCAGGATTTATTCGTAGTAATTAAAAACCTTAACAACATATGATACGCGAATGAGACTCCTGACTTAAAAGCAAATCTACAAAACTCTGAGTGAAGATACCAGTGGAAATCTAGAACAATTGACTACCGATTAATTACAAGAGATCATAATGTGCGGTTGTCAACAAGAGAAGCCGGCAAAAGCATGAGCTTCCAATTGAAGACATTGTAATCAGCCATATGCAGGCATTTAACAGTGTAGCGTTGTAACAGACAACGTTTAAAATTCTTAAGAAGAAAGTAGAGGGCGTATCAAAAAAAGAAAAATTAATAGTAGTACTTTAGCATTTGTACACTTTAATATTCTTAAACCTTTCAAATGAATCACAATGCAGATTTGACGGTAAACAGACAAATCAGCATTATGATCCATTTTAAAGTTTCAAATTGGCACCCTGGCGATTTATGTGGCATTTCGAAATTGAGGATCATTCATATAAATGGCGACAGTGTAGATAGATTTTTCTCTCATTTAGTATTTTAATAATGAATAACAATTTTTTAAATCGTTTCACCCCAAGCAAAGTGGTACCGCCACTGATGCGCGGGGGGCTGCATAAAAGAGTAAAATTTTAGGCAGGAGAAGAGTGAAGAGAAAGACGAACCAGTTACAGGAGGTGTGAGTGTAAAAGCAAGAGAAGGATGGGAACACAGGTGTGAAGACAGTTGTGAAGGTAAAGAGAAAGGAAAAGAACAAGATACACGGGGTGATGTAGAAAAGACTGGCGTCAAGTGGATAAGAGATGGGAATTGACGTTGCATTTAAATTCCTGGATGTTATAGCCGTCAGGAAAGCAAGTATACGAAAGGGAGTTCCACAGGCGGGAATTGCGAGAAAAGAAGAAGATGGAGTAGAATTCTTGATGAGAGGGCACCAGTAACCTAAGTTCGTCGAAGCAGAAGCCATAAAAATATATGTAGAAAAGACAGATGGAAGCCATACCACGCCGGCGAGAAAGTGGCCGGAGTCGAGCTGCCAGGTCGTGACCGATCACGTTACAGATTCTCCTTTGGAGCCTGTCGAGAACACTGAGGTGAACAGCAGGAGCGCCTGACCATATATGACAACAATACATATATTTAATTTTTGCAGTACGTTTCACCGTGTACAAGGACCGAGAGCCACTTGAGGTAGAGACTGGGGTGTGAAGCAGAGTAAAAAAATACACAACTTAAGAATATTATTACGACGTCAAGATTATTAATTCTATTTTATGTGCTGTGTTCTTTTAGAACGTGGGCGAACACGGCTCTCCACAACATTAGCATTGTGTCATGGGCATTTCTTATACTGTTAAAATTGTTTACCATCAATAAATCACGGTTGGACTTTTCGCACTTTTAGGATCGCTTCACTGTATAGGTTGAATAAATATTAAATATAGAAAATTATTAATACTAGGTGTAAAACCAAAAGAAACATGATGAAAAAAACAATTAGAAATGAATAATATTTGACGATGTTTAGTCTAAAAAATACGTAGAAAATTTCATTGCAGTTACGTATCATCTATTGGGTTTTTCATTCCTAGAGACGCGTTAAGTAAGTTACTCACGTTTCCCACTTTCTTCTTTAGCCTTATGCGTGTTAGATTCTTCTGTCCGTCTTTCCTCGTTTTGTGTTCAAATTTTAACTGTCACTTTCTGATGCAAATTACAAATGTTTTTTGTTAATGTTCCTCGTTGCTTGCATATTCAGTTCAAGTAGTTATCAGCATTCATTAGTTCAATCAAATTTCATTTAATCTAGTTGGCAACCGAAAAAAAAAATGATATTTTTATGGACCTTTCTATTACACAGCTACCTTATCTACCAATTTAACCATTACTAATGAAGTTTTAAAATACAGTTATTTCACGACAATTTCAGTCTTTCAACGCAGATCCCGTTCACCGAAATCATTTTGGAGACTAACACAGAATTACTTAATTCTGGGACCGTTTACTTATCTGCTCGAAGTAATTGCTTCTTTTTCATAAGTTAATTCGCTTTCATGTCCAAAAAATGTAATCGCCTGTCTCAATAAAAAAAATTTAAAAAATTTATCACATCCTTTTCTCCCCTTCTGTTTTTCTTTTGCTCTCAGTTTGGTTCCTTTTTTTTTACTATTTATTCATAAAAGTTTCATGTGCTATTTTCTTCTTCTTCTTCTTCTTCTTCTTCTTCTTCTTCTTCTTCTTCTTCTTCTTCTTCTTCTTCTTCTTTCTATGCTTCTACTTCAATATTTCACCTTTTCATTCAGTTTATTCTTCTCCTTCCTCTTCCTCATCAGATCTCGCTTTCCTTCCTTCTCTTCTTCTTCCTCTCTCTCTCTCCTTCTCTTCTGCTATCTGTTTTCTTCCTCTTCTTCTTCATCTTCTTCCTTTCTCTCTTTTATTTCTCTTCTTCCTATTCTTCTTCCTCTTCTTTTTCCTCTCTGTCTTTTCTTCCTCTTCTTCTTCTTCCTCTTCCTTTTTCTCTTTTGTTCCTCTTCCTATTCTTCTTCTTCTTCTTCTTTTTCCTCTCTTTCATTTCTTCCTTTTCTTCTTTGTCTTCTTCTTTTTTCTTCATCCTTTTCTTTCTCTTTATTCTTCTTCTTCCTCTTTCTTTCTCTCTTTTCGACCTCTTCTGCTCTCTCTTTTTTCTTCTTCTCTCTCTATTTTCTTCCTTATCTTCTTCCTACTTCCTCTTTCTCTTTTCTTTCAATTCAACTTCTACTCTCTAATTCTTTAATTTTTTATTTTATTTCTCCCTCTCCTTCTTTTTATTTCACTTTCAATTCTTCCCTGATTTCTTCTTCTTTTTCACTTCCCTCTTCTATTCTTCAAATTCAATATATATATATATCTATTCAGTTTCCGTTTTTTCTTCAACTCGTTCATTATTGTTTTCCTCTTCTGCTTTTTATTTTTCTTCCTCTTCTTCCCAATCTCTCTTCTTCAATATCTACTACTAATCTTCAGCTCATCTTCTTCTACCTCCTCTCCAACTTCCCTTCTACTTCCTCGTTTCCGTTATCTGCCTGTCATCATCATCATCATCATTTTTCTGCTCTCTCTCTCTCTCTCTCTCTCTCTCTCTCTCTTCTTCTTCTTCTTCTTCTTCTTCGGTATCCTCTTCTTCTTTTTTAACTCATGTTTGTCTTTTTCTTCACCCTCTTCTTTTACATCTTCTGCTATTCTTCTTCAAATTCTACTTCCTCTGCACCCCTCTCTTTCCGCATTTTTCTTCATTTTAGTCACCTCCCTCTATTTCCTTCTGTTCTTTTCATTTCTTTCGAACCCACCTAGTCTCTTCTTCAACACCTCATTATCTTCGCCTTAAGGTTGGATGGATTCAGATGAGACTTTTAGATATGATTGGCCTCATGAATAGCAGGAACTGATTAAATTTTGGTTTCGATCCAGGACGGGATAAACTTTCTGGATTATTTTTCCGGTTCTTCTTAGTACTTTTTGTACCCTACATGGTTTATTTTAAGTGTACATGTTATTGAGAGAGGAGAGAGGAGTCGAGTTCATTTTTTTTTTTATTTTGAAAGCGGTCACTTTCATTGCAGTTATTCTTTCTCAATTTAATAATAATATTTTATTAATCTCTCAGATGATGTCGGCATTGCCTTGGTGGAGGTTTGTAGTGATTGAATACTTTTGAATTCCTTCTTGTTTTTTCTTCTTCTTCTTCTTCTTCTTCTTCTTCTTCTTCTTCTTCTTATTATTATTATTATTATTATTATTATTATTATTATTTCATTTCTCAACATATTTCGATTTCTGCTATGGTTGCACTACCAACCAAGTCTGCGGGAAAACCTAAGAGAGGTCTTGGCGTCTTGTTATGGCTCTATTTCATGTTTTTTTCTATCTCCCCTCTCACACCTAGCCTTACATAGACAGAGTTCTCCTTAGTGTGTGGGCTGTACTTAATAAGACAATTTTTTGTATATCTCTTAAGCTGCGGTTTTCAGGGATTCTTTCAATGTGTTGTTTTGTTCCATTTTTTATCATTCCAATTGCACCTACTATCACTGGCACGACTCTTGTTTTCAATTTCTACATTTTTTCTATTTCAATTTCCAGGTCTT
The DNA here is from genome assembly GCA_037127315.1 of Ascarosepion bandense. Lineage (NCBI taxonomy): Eukaryota > Metazoa > Mollusca > Cephalopoda > Sepiida > Sepiidae > Ascarosepion > Ascarosepion bandense. The sequence goes on along the minus strand of JBBBDQ010000175.1, from coordinate 3,732,181 downwards.
TATATTTTGACAGTTTTCCGAATTCCTTGGTTGCTATGTTACAATCCGCTGGACAAGCCATATCAATTAATAGACAAGTTTTCTCTTTCTGGTTTTTAACAATAATGTCTGGCCTATTTGCTTCAATTTTTCTGTGTAGATGATGTAATCCCATAGAATTAGTATTTATATTAGTATAAAATTATGACTAAGTGTAACCATACCTGGTGCTGGTTTATTATTATTATTATGTCATTTTTCATCATATTTCGATTTCTGCTTTGGTCTCACTACCAACCAAGTCTGCGGGGAGACCTAAGGCAGGTCGTGGCGTGTTGTTATGACTCCATTTCATGTTTTTCTATCTTCCCTATCATCCCTAGCATTACATAGATAAAGTTTTCCTTAGTGTGTGGGCTGTACTTAATAAAACAATTTTTTGTATATCTCTTAAGCTGGGATTTCCAGGGATTCTTTCAATGTGTTGTTTTGTTCCATTTTTTATCATTCTAAGTGCACCTACTATCACTGGCACAACTCTTGTTTTCAATTTCCACATTTTTTCTATTTCAATTTCCAGGTCTTTATATTTTGACAGTTTTTCAAATTCCTTGATTGCTATGTTACAATCCGCTGGACAAGCCATATCAATTAATAGACAAGTTTTCTCCTTCTAGTTTTTAACAATAATGTCTGGCCTGTTTGCTTCAATTTTTCTGTCTGTGTAGATGGCGTAATCCCATAGAATGGTTACATCTTCTATTTCTGTAACCGGTGCTGGGTGATGTTCATACCAGTGTTTGTTTACAGATTTTCCATAATGTTTGCACATTACCCAATGTAAATATTGCCCAACTCTATCGTGGCGATTTTTATATTCATTTGGAGCAAGCACAGAACAGCCTGAGATTAGGTGGTTTATTGTTTCTTGGTGTTTATCACAAAACCTGCATTTTGGATCCATATTATTTTGCATAATATTTGCCTGAAAGTTTCTAGTGAAAAGACTTTGGTCTTGTGCTGCAAGAATAAAGCCTTCAGTTTCAGACTTTAATCCAGATGCACGTAACCATCGATGAGTATTAACTTTGTCAACATTGGATTTATTGGCACGTTCTGGATATTGACCATGCAGAGGTGTGTCTTGCCAGCGCTGTTTCATCTGTTCAAGAGCTTTATCTTTGGCTTTCATTTTCATATTTTTTGCCGCAATAGTTGGTTCTTGGCTTCTGTTTTGCTTTTCTACAGAATCTACTAACTGTAAATCTTGTTTGTATTTACTGCCTTCTTTTATTATTGAATATTTTTTCTTTCTTTCTTCATGTTGCCTTACTAATTGTATCATCCAATCCTTTGTTGTTTCTATGTAAGTTAGTAAGCCAATAGTTGTTGTCTTGTATGACAATTCCAGCTGAATAAGACCTCTTCCACCTTCTTTACGGGGTATATATAGACGGTCTACATCAGCCTTTGGATGATGCATCTTATGCTTAGAAAGAAGCTTTCTTGTTTTAGAATCCATTCGCTTGATGTCGTTTAGAGTCCATTTTAAGATGTTGAAGCTATATTGGACAACTGGGATTGCAAGGCTATTAATGGCCATAACTCTGTTCTGAGAATTCAATTCAGTTTTTAATATCATTCGTAGCCTTCTATAGTACTCTTTACGCACTATTTCTTTCATTTTTTATGGTGAATGTTTCACTCTCATTTACACCTAGGTATTTATAAGCTTCTTCTGGTTTCAATTCTTTTATTGTTACAGCAGGGTCTAAGCTAATTGAGGATGTTTCTTGTATTGATCCACGTAAAACTGTAGCTTTAGCACATTTATTCAAATTGAATTTCATTCCAATGTCTTCGCTGAAGCATTTTACAGTTTGCAGAAGACCTTCCAGCTCATTATCATTCTTAGCATATAACTTTAAGTCATCCATTTAAAATAGATAGCTTATTTTCTTTTGGCCTATTTTATAACCACATTCTGTCTTATTAAGTTGACTGGTTAGTGCTATTAATGATATGCAGAATAGTAAGGGAGATAAAGAATCACCTTGAAATATACCTCTTTTGATGTTTATTTCATCAGACTTATAGGTTCCATTTATATGATTGAGGTAAAGGGTTGTTTTCCATATAGACATGCACTGTTTGATGAAATTGATGATGACGGGCGATATCTTGTATATATTTAAAGTCTTTAAAATCCAGGGATGTGGCACACTATCAAATGCCTTTCGATAATCTATCCAGGCAGTACTAAGATTTTTCTTTGTACTGTAGCAGTTTTCCAGGGTCATTTTGTTAATTAGCAATTGGTCTTTACATCCATAACAGCCACGTTTGCACCCTTTTTGTTCAAGCGGTATCATGTCATTTCTTTCTAAGAATAAATATGTCTGTTTTGTTAAAATAGAGGTTAATAGTTTATATGTTGTCGGCAGACATGTAATTCGTCTGTAGTTTTTCGGGTTGTTTGTGTCACCATTCTTGAGTAGAAGAAATGTAATTCCTTTGGTCATCCATGCAGGAATTTTAGTGGGATCGTCAACCATTTCTTGAAGTTCTTTGGCTAGTTTTTTATGTGCTGTATTTAAATAATATAGCCAAATGTTAGGAATTTTATCTATACCTGGGAATGTCCAATTGTGTGCTTTTTTTAGTGCAAATTTAACATCCTCTTCTGTAATTCCAGCCCATGTCTGTTCTGGTTTATTTTTCATTCGTTCTATCTCTTGTGCAATCCCATCTACTTCCTTGCTATGTTCTTTAGGGCAAGCCCATAGCTTTTCCCAGAACTGTGTAACTTCTTCCATTCTGGGGGGGGGGACTCTCACTTCAATTCTTTTTTTACCTATTTCCCTGTAAAATCTCTTTGTATCGGTTTGAAAAATCTTGTTTTGTCTGTAAAATCTTGCTCTTTTCTCATAGCGTCTTATTCTTTGAGCCTTCAGTTGTATTTTTTGCTTTATTTTTTCTTTAGTTGATAAGACTTCATTTTCATTTCTAATGTTGTATTTTCTTTCGACTCTTTTATTATTTTATTTTATTTTTATTATTATATTTTATTATTATTATTATTATTATTATTACTATTATTATTATTATCAGATTCGTCATCTTTCTTCTTCTCCAAGTCATTCTCGGTTTTTTCTTCTTATCTTTCTACATTTTACATCCCACATTTTCCTTCTTTTTCTTTCTTTCTTTCTTTCTTTCTTTCTTTCAGTTACTTCTTCTTCTTCTTATTCTAGTCTCTTCACTTCTTCTCTTTTTTATTTTCTTCTCTTCTTGCAAAAGAAAGGCATCGTACAGGATTAGGTATTAAAAGTCCAAATCTGATGACAGAAGCGAAATTCAATCTATCAATGGAATAAACTTTTAATTATTATCTTGTTGCTAACAGTAACTTAAAGGTGTCTTCATTTTAAAATCCAAAATCCTTACAAATGTCCCTCGGCCATTAGTTTCCTGCTTGATTTGTGATCGCCTCTGACTTATCGGATTTTGGAAATGTAGGTGTCATCAGATTTGGACTTTGATCGCTAAAAAAGAACCCATGACATGGTAACTTCTGGACAAAATAAGCTGGGAAAACACGCAAAGAATGGCCTTGCCATGAGTGTTGATCTCCCCACCGCAATGTCATGACGCATCTCCCAATGATCTATTGATTTTTCTTTCTCTCCTGGTAATGTCTGATCAATGGCAACACTCGATAGGGAATTATTTGCAGGATTGAGTTGGAGAAAACCAATACATGATTCAGTCTGTCTGTAATTAAGTTTCGGTTATACAAAATATATATTCATTTGCACTATTTACGTTTTTCTTATCTTTAATGTCATATTCACAAGAATTCGGCCGTTGTAAATTCCAGGTAATATATGTTGGAATTTCAAACCGACCCCTTTATTTCGTCCAACTAGATTGTTCTAGTTCTACGTGCCATACTACTTCAGGATATCTCAGGTTCAGTTATTGCCCTTTAGTAAGTCAAGTCTCAAAAAAATTTTTATTTTGCCTCTTCTGTGGCCAGATATTGAACTCACAACACTTTGCGTCATGTTACTTGATTGTTTCAACCAACGCTTTTATCCAAGGAGCCATGTGTGCTTGTGGGGTTCGGTTCGAAATTCTGACGTATTTCAGCTGAAGAACGCCGGAATGTACAACGGCTAAAAAGTCGTGAATATAACAATAAAGATGAGAAAAACAATAGTTACAATATCACTCCTCAGAAATATAGACAGATAATATATTCTCATGAAAATATTGACGACATTGTAAATAAATCTATGCAACAATATAAGTGGGCCTACTGAAAATGCTCTGCCGAAAACGATTCTCAATGTCTGAGCAAGTGGTCTAACATCAGGATGGTACGGTAGTGAATGCTGGACAATATCATCGAAAATGAGGACAAAACTGAAAGCAGCGGAAATGTGGTTCTACAGAATGATGCTGCGGATATCGTGGACTGAGCATGCAAGCAAGTGTTGGAAAGAATGGCAACAAAAAGGAAATTAATACTGAGCATCAGGAAGAGACAACTGAAGATCCTGGGACACGCAATGAGGAAGGAGGGCTTGGAGAACCTGGTACTGACTGGTCAGATAGAAGGAAAGAGAGACAGAGGAAGGCAGCGGATAACATATTTTCAGGGCCTGATCAGGTGGATGACGGAACGGGGGTTGCCAGGAGTAACAGGAGCAAACATACTAAGAGTCACAAGAGATAGTGAGACGTGGAGAACCATGATCGCTTACGTCCTGAAGGGACAGAGCACATAGAAAAAAAATCTATATAGGATAAAGAAATAGGGTTGTTCCAACGAGAGATGTTAAGAAGACGTGAACGTTTTCTTTAAAGTGTATATTTGTTGTTTTTGTTATTATACATATTATGATACATTAAGTGTCCATAATGGTAATTATGACGCTACATATGTTTCGAGTGTAAAATTGACTCTCTTCAGCCGAATAAATGTGTGGCTTTACGTATCGAGTTCATTTTGTTTCTGATCGTCAAGTTGTTGTTTTATAAATAAGTAAGCAGAAAAAATAAGAAAATGAATAAAATCAGTAAAATAAAATAAAATAAGATAAAATAAATCAAATGTTGGCACGTTGAATGGTCTGTGTTTTTTCACATCAGCATGTGTATAAATGGATAAACAGATAAATAAATAAACAGATGAATGAATCAAGTGTTTATCCCAATTTGAAGTGGTTTTGGTCTGGAGTGACCTTTTTAGTATGTTATAATTATCTTCTAGTCGCCTTAGCTTATCTATGATCGGTCAGTTGGTTGTTCTTTATTGCTTTGACGGTGTTTTGAATTTGGTGTGTGTGTGTGTGTGTGTGTGTGTGTGTGTGTGTGTGTGAGCGTTTTTTCCGTTTTTTCTTATGTATATATATATATATATATATATATATATATATATATATATATATATAATCAGTTTCACATTCCAGCGGGTTACTGGGCGTGGAAGAATTTAGAACAAAAACCTCTCTAGGGAGCGGGAAGAGAAAAAATATACAGAGTGATTTTAGATAAGAATTGACATTGCATTTAAAGTTCTCTCGATTAAAGTTCGCTGGAAAATATACCGGAAGGGAGTTCTAAAATCGAAAAATGCTAAGAAAACTGATAGCATAAAACTTAGGTTTACATATAGTTCTCTAAACTGTAAATTGATGAGACTTCGACACCAGTATAGTGCTACCCTTAAATTCAAATACTCTAGGGACCATAGCGAAGAAGGTATTTATAGTATTTATAGGCAACTTTAAGGCGGCTGGAGAGCAACTGAAGCTGAACTGCTAGATCAGGATTGATAATATGGTGATTCTTCTTTGTATTTTATCAAGGAGCTCAAAATAAATAGCAGGAGCACCTCAACATGGACCAATGATCGACTTATAGATATTTATGATAGATACCAGAGAGAAAAATAATCTAACGCGACACAGTGAACCAACTTTCTTATCAGCTGACCTAGCAATGTATTCAATATAGTCTTTTGACTTCATATATATATATATATATATATATATATATATATATATATATGTATAAGGACGTTGTAATACAAAAGAAGTCATTTGCAAAACAAAAGTACATGATTTAAATGGTCAAAAGAAAACATATTTGAGATCAACCAAAGGTACTTTTAAGACCAAATGGTTCAATCACAGGTCTACATTTAAAATAGAAAACTTTGAAAATTGTGCAAAAATTGGCTAGCCACGTGTGGAAATTGAAATAAAAATATAGAAAAGACCTAGACATAAAAGGCAGTATATATTGAAAGCAGTCAAGTCTTACAATGGTGGCAAAATATGTAGATTGTGCCAAGAAGAAAAGTTAACTATTATGTTATTCTCAAACAAAAATGAATTACTTAATGAAAAAACAAAAAATATGACTAAGTAACCATACCATAAAATACCTATTAGGTTCATACGACCATAGATGAAAACGTTATAATTTCTTCTAATTTTGAAAATTGCTCGTTCAAAAAATCCCCCTTATGTGAGCCTTTTTAAAAAAAAGGTGAAATTATTTATCGCAAATCGCTAGAAGATGTCACATGGTAGAAACCTAGGTCGTGCAATAATTCATTTACAAATGAAGAATATATATATATATCACAACTATCACAATTAAAAACTATATATATATATATATATAGTTTTTAATTGTGATAGTTGTTTTTCAGTGGTTTTACTGATAAAATGTATTTTGGCAAACAGGTTTTATATCGTAAAGTGCCCGATATTAGGATGGACACCGTTATGATGATCTCACTCGGCAAATTGCCCTGACAAGTGAGAACATCATAACGGTGTCCTCAAGAAAGATAGAAGTCAGCATGAATCTGCTCAGTTAAAGAGATAAACGCTTTGTACTTATAGATATATGTGTGTGTGTATGTGTGTTCATGTGTAGGTATGTGCGTGTGAAGTCGTAAAGCGTCTAAAAAGCGAATGAAATAATCTTTAAACACAGCTCTACAACTTCAACAAATACAGTGTATCAAATCATTTTTGTTTTATTTTAAGCAGAAAGAAATAAAATGTCCTTCGCTCAGTTCTTTCGGGGAAATAGACGCAAGCAGGGTTCATATAGATATGTGTTTCTTTATAGAACACAAAAGAAAAATGAATTGTTACTATAAAGAGAATAGAATATGCGTGATTATCACGCGAAAAGCCAAAATATACGCAATGTTATGTATTCGCAACATTAAATATATCAGCAGGTGAAACTGACAGTCAATCAGCTAAATATAGGCGTTGATATAGCTAATGACAACTAAGCTTGAATATTTTGATTTCGTAATATTGTAGAATCACTTCTACAATATTACGAAAACTTTCTACTTCTACAATATCAGTCAGTCAGTTAAGTGCCATATGTGAAACACGCTAGAGCGATCATTTCTCATAAGAGACATGACTGACTGGGTAGAAAATTATCCCGCAGTAGGTTGCCATTGCTTTCTGCGGTAGACTGGTTGCCAGCCAAAGCTATAGAACCAATCTGTCCTGTTATTTAACCCATAACTGAAAGGAAGAGACGGATTAATACCTTTCCTAATGGTATTTGCGCCTTAAGTGAATTCAATGAATTCAACTGGAATTCGAACTCGGCTCCCCGATTTCTCGTTCCGAGTCGATATCAAACGCACCGCAACGCACATCCGCTGTACCACAACGCACATTCTACAATATAAACTTTGCAAATTGGTTTCTGAAAATATATTTAAAACTAGTAATATATTTATAAAATTAACTTCAGCACGCAATAAGTTTGTGAGGAGTCAGAGTTGAGAAATCTGTATTATTCAGTTAATTTAATAAATTGTACTGAAAACTAGTTTATTTATTTATTTTACGCTGTGTATAGGTTCACGGGTCAAAGAAAATTAAAAGATAGATTTTGTAATTTTAGAAGTTTTATTGGTTGATTTTTCCCAACTTTTAATATTGATTTTCAGGAGCGAGAAATTGTTACGAGTACTATATTTTCGGATGTGCGTCGTGGTACAGTGGATATCGGTTCGAAACAAGAAACCAGAAGATTATCCAGCAGTATGTTGCCATTGCTTTCTGCTGTGGACTGGTTGCCAGCCAAGGCTATAGAACCCAATCTGTCCTGTTATTTAACCCATAACTGGAAGGAAGAGACGGATCAATACCTTTCCCAAAGGTATTTGCGCGTAAGTGAATGCAATGAATTCAACTGGAATTCGAACTCGGCTCCCCGATTTCTCGTTCCGAGCCGATATCCACTGCACTACAACGCACATAAAAGCTCTAAACTCTAATCTGCAGAGTTATCATTACTGTCAGTCATATACAATAAATGATCCTCACTAAACCATGTCATGGTGGTTATATTTGTCTTGGAAGACGCACACGTATTTTTCAGGGTATTTTTTAGGAAAAAAGTGCGTCTTATCTGCTGGAAAATACGGTAATCAGTCTTAGACAAGGAGGAAATAGTACCATCAACCAACACATTAATAAGCAGTACGGAACTATAACATCATTAGACAGCTACTCACAAACAGTACCAAGATACAGGCGAAATACGCAATACTCATAAAACAAAAGCAACGACCCATAAATAAAACCAATTATAGTGTAAGAGTTTTTATCCTCAGATGTATATAAAGAAAAGACTCGTTACACATCCCTTACATCACAGCACTCTTTGTCTACGTCACAACATTTACTAAACAAAGACGTTGTAACGTAGGCGAAATGTGAAATCTTACTCAGAAAATATTTCTCGATTATTCAAGCCAGAAACTGCAATTTATTTACAACAAATTTCGATATAAATAAATATACTGTTTAGTTATAAAAAACAATGTATCTACTCAAATACGACTATCTAGTAAAATAATATATAAACAAATTAATTAATTAGTTCATTTTGTAACGGATTCCTTAAACAGATATATATATATATATATATTATGTGTGTGTGTGTGTGTGTGTGTGTGTGTGTGTGTGTGTGTGTGTGTGTGTGTGTGTTTCACTGAAAATGACAGACAAGGTATTATCATTAAGTTTTTCTATAATTTTTCATGTGTTCGTATAATTGATTTTTTTTTCGGAATTCAAATTACATAAGAATTGTCCAAAATTTTTGTACTTTCGTGCGCTTTCGGCTATACTTTTAGCCATTATCAAGAATTCATTTTATGTTTATTTATAAGTTAAACAAAATTTATTCTTCATAATGGCTGAAAGTATTGCCGAAAGCGCTCGAAAGTACAAAAGTTTTGGACGATTCTTACATAATTTCAATTCTGAAAAGAAAAAAATACGAATACATGAGAAATTATATAAAATAAAATAATGATAATACCTTGTGTGTCATTTTCAATGAAACTTGTATAAAAGAGTGATTGTTGCCCAAATACTATATATATATATATATAGATCAGAATCAGACAAGATGATACTACCTTGTTCTTTATTGATTATATACATATATATACAGATATATATATATATATATATAGGGAGAGAGAGAGAGAGAAAGAAAGAAAGAAAGAAAGAAAGAAAGAAAGAAAGAAAGAAAGAAAGAAAGATTTCAAATAGATGTCTTTGTCAGTAACTTTCTATTTATACAAGTTTGGTTAAAGGTTAAAGACTATTGAAAGTTTTTGTTATCCCTACAGAAAAAATCCTTAGCAAAGAACTTTTGTTAGTCTTTAAACAATCTGATATATATATATATATATATATATATATATATATATATATATATATATACGAGGAGAATTACCTAGCATGGCCTCGAGTTTTAGATTTTTTTAATTAAATAAAAGTTTCATTTTTCTAAGGGATTATTGTAACTGAATCTCTTCCAGAAAACATATCCTGTATATTAAAAACACAGCATTGTTTACAGGATCATAAATATATCCCCTGGCCTATCCGACACTATTTAAGCAAAAGAACCTTGACTAAATCCCAAAGAATACCAAAAAAAAAACAATTCCTTTCAATTTCAAAGAAGTCATATGCTAGCAGTACTTGTCCAAGCTGGTGTTCTCGGATCTTCAAACACAACATTGTTTACAGGATTATGTATTTATCCTCTGACCTACGCAGTAAGGCCTTGGCTAAATCTGAAACAACCATTTTTTAAAAAATTCTCTATCAATTTCGATTTTTTATTGAGATTCTTGTTCCCAAAATATGTAATCTTTAAGCGCTTTTTTTTCATCCAGCAACACAAATTTGGGGATCAGTGGTAAGTTTTTTTGTTTTTTCTTGGATACTACCGGTGGGTAGGTCAGGTAAAATTTTACAGACATAGATACAATTTCTTTGCCTATTTTTTGTCGTTGTTTTGATATCACCATGTCGGAGGAATGGAAATTTCTGGGGATACAGTGTTGGGGACCAGCGTGGAATCAACGATCAAATTTATGACTTCTGATTATATTTTTTGTGTTCTTTTAGTACTAATATTCTTAAGCTAGTCATGAAACCCCTTTTACCTGGTTTATTCATAGATTATCTATTATTTTGTCGAAATACATGTTTCTTTATTATTTCTGTACTAACTGCAGGTATTTTCAGGGCCACTAATCAAGACCAATGTCCAAACATTCTTCTTTCTCATCAGTGTTTGAAATAATGCGAAACAAACGCAACCAGCTTCGAATAAAATCGTTGTCTGTTCGATGGTTCTGTTTTCCGTCTAAATGACCGCTACAGCATTCTGCACTTTTCATTGCTTGCTATTTTGATAAAATATCTTGTCACTGGCATGCCATAATGGTTAACAGAGAAAAGTAGATTAGTGGTCATTTTGGCAAACCACTCTCTCATGGGTATTTCACTCTCACAGAAAATCGCAACATTTTAAAGATGTTACCCCTAAAGTCAATCTTGACAAAATCCAATAAAAAGGTATTTGAAAACTCTCCTCCAGACATATTTATGTACATAATTTAGCTGATTACCTACACAGATCTCATTAGAAAACTCACACATAAATATAAATGATTAATTTCTACTGAAATATGAGTTTGATTCTCACTGGTATTTCCATACCTTTGGCCTTGTGCCATATTTAAGGTATTTTTTTTAATTGTATCACCCCGAGTAAGGCGGTAATGCCACTGATGTGCAGTGGGCTACATAAGTGTAAAAAGATTAATTAGAAGAGAGTGAAGAGGAAAACGAACCAGTTAGAAAGGAGCAATAGAAGGATGGGAATACAGGTGTGATGACAGTTTCGAAGGTGGAGAGAAAGGAAAGGATATACGGGGTGGGGAAAGAACTAGAGTCAAGTGGTTAATAGATGAGTATTGACATTGCATTTAAATTCCTGGAGGTTGTAGCTGTCAGGAAAGCAAGAATATGGGAGCGACTTCCACGGGCGGAAAGTGCGAGAGAAGAAGCTGCAGGAGTAGAATTGTCGTCTGCATTTGGTTAATCTAACAGTGAATGGGTGGGACCCAGTTGCCAATCTGGTTGCACGAGTAAACACCTATTGCAGAGGCACCAGTGACTTAAGTTCGTTGGAGCAGAAGTCATGAAAGTATTTATAGAACAGACAAAAGGAGGCCACATTTCGTCGGTGGGGAAGTGGATGCTTAGAAAAAACATTTTTGGGCAGTTCGACGTGGTATAATGATTAGCAAGTTTGTCTCACTAGAACAGTTACGACTGATTTGTGGGTGAGGACTAAATTCACAGTGTGCCCAATCCTTTCGGCCTTGTGCCACATCGAAGCTACGCTTACATAAAAGTGAGGTTTAAACAATTGGAGGCAAACACATTTTTGAAAATCGTTATCTGAGGGTCACTGAAGGAAACCTATATGCTTGATGTCAAGTCATTTTCGATTTATAGAATTTATCTTTTTAATAGTTTCTTCCCCCGACCAGGGCAATGAAGCCGTTAAGACTCAGTAAGTTTTTTTAATTAAAAACAAAGATATTTTGTCATTAAGAGCAATAATGTTGACCCTATACATGCCCAAAAGACACTGAAGGTAGAGATTTCCAGAATCAGAAAGACAGTTTATAATGATATGTTAGGAAGATGACCCGAGAAGTAAACAGGTTAAGATTGTAGTGAACAAGAAAACATCCTCATGGAAGTCGGTTTCATAAAGCAGGGTTTCGTGGGGAAGAAGATACTAGAGTGAAACTTATAACTGACCAGTATAATACGAAGAGAATGAGGGTGGCATGGAGGGTTTTAGCTGTGAAGTGTTAGAAAGTAAAGAAAGTTCCCTTCAGTATCGGAAGGAACAATAACAGCGACTGGGCATAAGAAAGCAATTTTCCTGAAGAACTGTTTAAGCAGAAAGATTATAACGAAACAGATAACATTACCGTTACCAGATAGATAGATAGATAGATAGATAGATAGATAGATAGATAGATAGATAGATAGATAGATATGAATATACTGAGATAGATAGATAGATAGATAGATATGAATATACTGAGATAGATAGATAGATAGATAGATAGATAGATAGATAGATAGATAGATAGATAGATATGAATATACTGAGATAGATAGATAGATAGATAGATAGATAGATAGATAGATAGATAGATAGAAAGAAAGAAAGAAAGAAAGAAAGAAAGAAAGAAATTTGTGCAAAAGATCCAAAAGCCTTTTATTTTGAAAACCTGTAATCATTGTGTGCCAGCTTCCATAATGCTAACAGCTTACAGTTCCTTCCGTTTCCTGTTTGTAGCCATCATTCTTGTAATGCACGCAAATCATCTCTAATCTGCCGATTCAAGAAAATAGGCGGTTTGTGAGCAGTTGTAATTTTTTTTTGTCACGAAAGATTACACTATTTGCTGAGTGTTTCTAGGTTTTTGATTGCGCGTGCGTATCTCATAAATGGAATTTGCGAACTGAAGCGCAAAATCTTTAAATTATTTTGCCAATTTTATATTTATTCATGCCTGAAAATAATGCAATCATGTATACTTCATGACTAAAATATTTTTTCGATATTTTCTCCCTGTTTTTGTGGACAACAGATCAGTTTAATTAAATAGAAAGATAAAAATTTATGAAAAGACTTTGAAGAAAAATGGGTTGGAGTTCACATATAATAAAGAAGACAAGTCTTTGGAGAGCCACGATCACCGAAGTTCTGAATAGACAACATTCATATATATAATATATGCAAGAGCCAACAAACCTACCTAGGTTTCACCCTTTGGCTCGTCAGGATAAATTGGCTCGTCAGGGTAAAGAGCCAATTTACCTGAGAAGCCGAAGGGTGAAACCTAGGTAGCTTTGTTGTCCCTTGCATAGATTTTCTGTCTTTATTGCTCTACTTTCGTATTGAGCGCTTTAGTGTTAGGGTTTTCCTCTTATGTTTTTTCTTTCCTACGAGTATTTGACATTTGTTCATGTACTTCGTTTGTTTCTTTTTTTACTTCCCCTCATTTTCCCTCAGAGTTCCTCCTCGGTGGGTTTTTCAAGACGATCTTAAATATAGTATAACTATTACTAGTATTAGCAGAATTATTTTGTTAATATTAATATTATTATAATTATTATAGTTATTATATATATATATATATATATATATATATATATATATATATATATATATATATGCAATTTGTTATATATATTATATTGTTTACATATATATGCGTGGTACTTATTTAAAAGCGCTCAATATCAGTGATAGAGCAGACATATATATATGGTAAACTTTGAAAAAACAGTAGCTACTCTAGCATCTATGCATCGTTCATTCAATAATGAATAAGAACTACTGGCGTATGAATACATGGTATATCACACGCTAAACGTCTGCCTTCTTCTACCGAACGCCCATAGCTCAGAGGCAGAATCGCCGACTGACGCCATTTTGGGTCGGGTTCCAATCCTAGGTAGAAAGCAATCGGATACCTAACCGTACTGATGAGCTGTGAGACAGCGAAACATGTCTGCGGATGACTATATATATATATATATGTGTGTGTGTGTGTGTGTGTGTGTGTGTGTATTTAGGCAGCAATTTTTTTTAAACATGTCAGATTAAATAAATTGGAAACATTATGTCTGTTTATTTCTAATAAAAATTCGTTCATACTCACGGATAATCTTTCGCGTATTAAAATTGAAAGATTTTTTTTTAATCATTTCACGCCGAGCAAGGCGGAAATGCCACTAATGTGCAGGGGGCTACATAAATGTAAAAAGATTAATTAGAAAAGAGTGAGGAGTACAAACTAGTAAGAAAGGAACAATAGAAAGCTGAGAAAGCAGGTGCGATGACAGATACATAGGTGGAGAGAAAGGGAGGGTTATACGGAGGTGGGGAGAGAGCTAGAGTCCAGTGGTTAGTAGATGAGGATTGACTTTGCATTTAAATTTCTGGAGGTTGTAGCCGTCAGGAAAGTAAGAATATGGGAGCGAGTTCCACAGGCGGGAAGTGCGAGAGAAGAAGTTGCAGGAGTAGAATTGTCGTCTGCATTTGGCTAACCTGACTGTGAATGGGTGGGACCCAGTTGCCAGTCTGGTTGCACGAGTAAACACCTGTTGAGGATGTCAGAAATTAGCTGTACTGTTGACAGATGTTATTATCATTCATTTCTTAAGGTACCCCAAGTACTGTCAATCTCTTTCTGAGTTATGGTAACAAAAAATAACCGCAAAACTGTATTGCCAAAAATTACTGTAATTTTTTTCTGCTTCAAATATAGCAGTTGACAAATTGCTAGCGTTCATTAGAACGTGAAAATTATCCAAAATGGAATTTTTTATATTTTGTAATGTCATGGTCACGCATGGGTTAAAGCATGAAAAACTGTTTTTCTTACAAACATTTTTGAAAAGTATTACAGTTTTCATAGCTGATTCTATTAATTGACGGCTTAAGTGTTTTAAGGTGTGATGGTTAAGCTTTTTATGAAAATGTTTATGTAATCTTATGACTATTTTCCTTTTGAGGACATAAATTATATAACAGTTGTCTAAATGTGTTTTTTTTTTTATCCGAGCAGTTTGGGATATACATTTAGTCATTTTCGAGTATTAATGCTAGTTTACTGATAACAGAATGTATGTGGTGTTATATATGTTGCAGAGTAGTGTTTATGTGCTATGTACCGAACACGTTAATCATGTTGTTACCGTATTCGTAGTTGATATTATTGAGTGTTAGGTTTTTTCTTTTTATTAGTAAAACGTACATTATTTATCTAGATGATGCTATCATATTTATGTTGTCAACAAGTTTGTTACGAATAGGGTTGGATAGGTCTCTGTGTAGGTTTAAATAAGATCAAATTGTGCTCCGAAATTGAGTATATGTTTATCTTAGGTTAGATAAACATTATTAAAACCCTAGTTCACAGGGCATTAATGAGTCTTTCCTGGATGATGAAGTTAGTTTTGTGGAGGAAACCTTATGCTGTTTAGGGTATCCACCCGACACTGTTCATTCAGTCATCCGTAACAAGATTTTATAAATTCAAAAAGGATAAGCTCATTACTACTAAAAAAAATGCCCAGTTTATCTGAGACTTCCATGGATTGAATCAAAGTGTAAAAGCATGGCTAGACAAACTTAATCTGAAGTTTATTGTTTTTTCTCGGCTGAGGTACGTATTGTATTTCAAACCCGGCCCATATTATGTTCTGCACGCAAGAATGTTCTTCCATAATTTATAAATATAATTGTAGCTGTGGAGCTGACTACATAGGAAGAACAACTCAGCGTCTTGACATAAGAATAAAGCAACATGTCCCCACTACAATAAGAAACCACACTTTGCCTCGAAATGGATTCGTTCCAAATACTTACGGTATCGCCATTTGTGAGCACCTTCTAAAGAATAAAAAGTCTGCAGCTAATTTTAGTGAAGACTCATTATTCCATCTTAAGGTGCTGGAGACTTTATATGACGGGTCCCGCAAGCCTGCATTGTGCAAACAGCGTGAGTTGTTGGAGCTCGATTTTATTAGCCTCTAGCTCCTTGTAATCACAACTTTTTTTACCCCCCTCATTTTCCATGACATACATTATTTTAATTCCAATTAAAATCTCCCGTAGAGGCCTGATGAGATGGAGCGAAACCGGTTGCTTGGCTTTTTAATACCATTTCATAATGTGTAACTTCAAGCTACACACTTTTATTTCTTTAATTAAATTCTGTACTTACAAAAATATTTTCAAACATAATTAATTTCTATAAGCTAAATTGGTTCATTTAATCAGACCACACTTTATTCGTTCCGTTCAGTACAAATATTTTCCTTGGATAAACATTTTATTTAAATGAAATGGAAATCAAGTAACATGATCCCGAACTGAGACTTTGGCCTTATCGCTGTTGAAGATCATTAGACCGGGCGAGAAGAGTTCACTGTACTGAATCAGTAACCATAAACTCACTACACGCTCACTCACAAGCACACGAATACATATACACATATAAACCTACATATTAACACAATCACGTATACTCACTTATATCCACATACATATATATCCGTACTTCGGCATATGTACATACAAATGTGCCTGTGCGTACATCTACATATACACATATACACATATCTATCCACCCATATTCACATATAATTATTGTGTTTGGACACTCACATATTTATGAAGATCTGTTGAGTTTTTCTTTATAAATATCATATTGCTCTGGATAACATTCATTGAGATCTCGATACAGATATAACACTTAATCTTAATTAAGAAGTGCTTGTTGAATTATCCTCTCCATTCACGGACATGACATCATTACCTATATATATATATATATATATATAATAATAATATTCAAAATAATAACTAAATAGACTCTGCAAGTATCTAAGTTTTAAATTTATACTAAGATAAACTTTAAGAACAACCATTAACAAACAGAACCTAATTCCGTTACAATCCGGCGCACTAAGGCGTTGGATAAGAGGGGGGAAAAAAAAGAAATCCGCGGAATAAAGACAAGACATACGATACTCCGCAGTAAAGGAAAAAAAAACCCAAACGGAACCAACCACAAAAAAAAAAAGAAAGAAAAAGTGCTCGATACAAAGTACAAACGAAATGCAAAAGTAGAGCAAAGACACACAAAGAATATCAATCTAGCCAAAACCTACCGCGGTTTCACACTACGGCTCGTCAGGGAAAAAAAAAAAATATATATATATATGGGTTAAAGCATGAAAGACTGTTTTTTTTTACAAACATTTTTGAAAAGTATTACAGTTTTCATAGCTGAAAACTATGCATATATGCATATATGCATATATATATATATATATG
This sequence comes from Ascarosepion bandense, assembly GCA_037127315.1. Classification (NCBI taxonomy): domain Eukaryota; kingdom Metazoa; phylum Mollusca; class Cephalopoda; order Sepiida; family Sepiidae; genus Ascarosepion; species Ascarosepion bandense. The sequence continues at coordinate 3,714,886 of JBBBDQ010000175.1, read as the reverse complement.
TGTGTGTGTGTGTGTGTGTGTGTGTGTGTGTGTGTGTGTGTACAATTTTTTTACAAAATTTTAAAAATTCCGTTAAGAAATGAATTAATTTCGACATATTTTTAATTTTCAAACTTTATTTTTAATGGATACTCGTATTTGAGTAGGTACCCTGTTTTGTTTTATTTAAATAGACCCGAAGGCAAATTGGAATGGTAAAGTACGAGTTCCAGAAGCTGACTAGAATATTAAAAGACAAGAAAATTTCACTAGAAACAAAGAAAAGAGTACTGGCTTGCTATATGATGTCAGTTCTTCAATATGGCAGTGAATACTGGGCAATATCATCAAAGATGAAAGAATAACTTGAAGCAATTGAAATGTGTTTCTACAGAAGGATGCTGCGGATATCATGGATCGAGCATGTGAGCAATGATGAAGTTTTGGAAAGGATGGAAACGAAAAGGAAATTAATACTGAGCATCAGGAAGAGACATGCAATGAGGAAGAAGGTATTGGAGAACTTGATACTAAGAGGCCACAGAGAGGGGAAAAAGAAACAGAGGAAAGCAGAGGATGACACATTGGAAGTTCCTGAGCAGATTCATGACACAACGGGAGTTGCGTGGTATAACAGGAGAAAGCGTACTAAGAGACACCAGGGATAGGGAGACGTGGAAAGCCATGATTACCTATGTCCTGAAAGGACAAGACACTTAGAAGAAAAAGAAATATGTTTATTTATATTTACCGGCCTGAATAATCCTACCGGAGGATGCATATATTCATAACAAATTTGCTCGATTATTCAGGTGAGTAGATATCGTCAAGTGTGTTGGGTTAGGTGTATTTATTCTCCTTGTGTTGTATCACATAGTAGTTTTCCCTGTGTGAAATCGTCTTAGATAAGTGACCGTTTGAAGAAGTCACATGCTATGTGCCGCTGGGTTAACGTGAGGATCACTTCTATTTTTAAAAAAATACTTAACACGACATATTCACTACCAAACAGTGTCAAACTGATAACCGGAAAAAAGACGTTTAATCACTAGGACTTCTCTAATCCTAAGATGTCGACGATTCAGTCAGTTAAGTGCCATACGTGATACACGCTTGGGCCATCATTTCTCATAAGAGACATGACTGACTGGGCAGAAGATTATCCCGCAGTAGGTTGCCATCGCTTTCTGCGGTAGACTGGTTGCCGACCAAGGCTATAGAACACAATCTGGCCTATTATTTAACTCATAACTGGAAGAAATAGACGGATTAATACCTTTCCCAAGGGTATTTGCGCGTAAGTGAATGCAAGGAATTCAACTGGAATTCGAACTCGACTCTCCGATTTCTCGTTTCGAGCCGATATCCACTGCGCCACATATGCTATTTAAAAATGTTTTTTTGTTATCATCTTGAATTTTCCTTAGAATTGTAATAAAAAAAAACAAAGCATATCTTTCGTTTTTTATAACTATATTAGTTTAACAAGTATTAACCAATTTCGTTCACTTGTTTATATCTGTGAAACAATTTGTTCTCTCCTTTATATCTATTCGTTATCTATCTATCTATCTATCTATCTATCTATCTATCTATCTATCTATCTATCTATCTATCTATCTCAGTCTCTTCATATCTATCTATCTAGCTATTACCCTATCTCAGTCTGTTCACTTCTAACTATCTATGCAAATTTACCTGCATATATTTCTTGTTCCGATTACATGGGTTCGATTCTGCATAAATTGATTAATGATTTCGCCGAGAAGCCTCAGTTTGACGTATGGTTTTAACAATTCTTTCTGACCGTTATCAACAAATACTTTTTAATTTTTTCTCCAAATCTTTCTAACGTTTTTGTCTTTCACAAATATAATTATTTCCCCGCCACTAGACATTTGGCTTTTCGACTTTCTTCCAATTTTCTTTATCTCTTAATTCTTGTTTTATTTTCTAAATAGTATCCTCTGCTACGAAGTTTTGCTTTTCAAATTCTTCATTTCTACGTTTTTCCGAAAAGATTTTGATAAAAAAAATTTAAGTTTACATTCTGGTCTGTTGCATTCTTTAGTTACTGTTATTTTTTCGTTCAATTGGATTTCTTTTTAGTAATTGTCTTTCGTATTTTGCCTTTATTTTTGTCTTTTTTTCAGCCTGACGTCTTTATGATATATAATAAAGTCAAATCGCCTTTCCTTTTCATCTTACTTACTTAATATCAATTTATATTTCTCTTTGTGTTATTCCTATCGAAAGATATTTCGATAACGTTTTTCTGTCTTTATTCTCTCAACTTATCTTTCATTTTTTTTATCTGATTTTTAGTTTTCCTTCTTTCTCCTTCAACCATATAGTTAAATGTTAATGCACTAATTTTTTTGTTATTCCGTTTTTTTAACATCTCATTACAGAGTTATCTCCCTTTTTGTCTACTTTCTTATTTAGATGAGAGCTTTTGATTTCATTTATGTCCGCCTACAAATACAAGGTTATATTTTATTGTTTCCAGTTCTTTCTTTCCTCATAAAAAAATTCCGAATATTTTTTCCATTATTTTATCTTTGCAAAAAGGCTTTGATAATTTTTTTCTTCTCTCTTTCGTTTCTGTAAATCACCATGTTTTCCCTTTCTTTCTCTTTTCTCCTTTCATTGTCAAACTGTCAGTTTTTTTACTTTCTTTTTTCTTTTCTTTCTCTTCATAATTTTTTTCTTTTTCATTCTGTTCTACACAATCTTTTCACTGTTTATTTATTCAATTTCTTTTTCGTTTGGGATGTCTTTTCAGAATTCTCTTTCCTTCGGCTTTCAGTTCCTCATTCATTTATTTCTGGATTTTATTTTTACCTTATTGAAACTAAATTCTTTTATCATGCATTTTTTTATTTGTTTGTTTCTACATTTTTTACATTTAATTTTCTTTCTTTTGTTTACTTTTAGCTTTCTTCTTTTTATATTGCTTTTTTATTTCATTCTTTCTTTCTTTTTTACTTTTACTTTACATCTTTTTTAATTTATATTTTTCTTTAGTTATTATTTTTCCCTCCAGCACACACCCTTTCTTTCTATCTTTTTCTTCTTCTTTTTCTTTTTCACTCGTTGTTTTTTACTTTTTATTATTCTTTATTTTTTCTTCCTTTCTTTATTTCTTCACGCATTATTTCCTTCTTTTTATATTTCTCTTTTTCTTTTTTTACTTTGACTTTTCTTTTTTAATTTGCTTTTTTCTTACGTTCGTTCTTTTTCCTTCTTTCTTTTATTTTATCACACATTCTTTCTTTCTTTCTGTTTTATATTTTACTTTATCGCTTCTTCCTTTCTTATTTTTTCTTATTTTTCTTTTTTATACTTTTATTTCTTATTTTTATTTCTTTTTTTACCTTTATTTTTTATTTTTTATTTCCTTTATTTCATCACGCATAATTTCTTTCTTTCTTTCTTTCTTTCTTTCTTTCTCGTTTTTTATTTCCGTTTCTCTTCTAACTTTTCGTCGTCTTTATTCGTTTTCCGCCTCTTAACCGACTTTGATGCCGTCCGCATCAAACAGCATTTTTATATTCATCCGAACTGCCACTTTTAACTTAAACACAGTCAGATTTTCTACAACCGACATTTTCACTCTATTTGTCGTTAATAAAGACTTCGTCTCTTTTTACATTCTCTCCTTGCCCTTTTACACTCTTTTTTCTCCCTGTTTTGCTTATTGGTTACACACACATATAAGTATATATATATAAATATATATATATATATATATATATATATATATATATATATATATATGTGTGTGTGTGTGCGTGTGTGTGTGTGTGTGTGTGTGATCTAGAATCCATTCTAATAAAAGGGAAGCTGCAAACATTACAGAGGGTATCATTTCTTATAGGAAATCATATATTGAAGTGCGTGTAAAAAAATCAGGTAAAATTACGTTGGACCATTTAGGGTGGTAGGAGATGGCAATTGACGTTGCATTTAAACTTTTGGAGCTTGTAGCTTTCAGGAAAGTAGATATATGGAAGGGAGTTCCACTAGAAGAAAGCGTGAAAAAAGAAACTGATGGAGCAGAAGTGGCGATTACAGTTGACTATTTTGATAGGTCTGTTTCAGTTCCGGGTCATGTCATCAGGCATTTTTAAGCAGCTATTGTCCATAACGCTGAGCTGAATCGAAGGTTTCGCTATGACCTATCTGGACAACATTCTGGTTTCTTAGAAACGCAAGATCAGCACTTTGACCACTTGAGTCAGGTGTTGGGTAGATTACGGAGGCAGGGATTGAAATTGAGGCTGTCGAATTGCTAATTCCTGAGAGAGGAAACACAGTACCTGGGCTTTGTAATAAATGAAGAATTAATCAAACCTGACCTGGACAATGTAGTGGTAATAAGAGAAATGCCTGAGCCAAAGAAGGTAAGGCAGGCGAGGAGGTTCTTAGGAGTCATAAGCTATTACAGACGATTCATTGCGGCGATTTCTAGACCGGCAACTCCTCTAATAGCCTTAACAAACAAGTATGCTAGGTTTTAATGGATTGAGGACGGTCAAAGGACTTTTAACTGCCTGATGGAGTAGTTAACGGTTATTCTTTTAATAACTGGTCCAAACCTAAGAAAGTCAATGATCCTCTAACGGTCGCTAGTGAGGAAATACATAAGGGCAGTCCTTATCCAACCATTTCCGGACAGGTATGGTCCATTGCCAGTTATACCGGAAGAAATACCTTTTTCTTTATTATTAATAAATCTTTCATTACTTTTAGTCATTTTTGCATGTGAATGATGCTATTATATTTGTATTATCAACGAGTCTGTTACGGATACGGATAGAGTTCGGTACATCTCCATGTGACTTTAAAAGAGATTGAACTGAACTATGGTTTGAACGATGCAACGTGATTTTTATTGTCAAACTGGTTGTGGTTTATCCAATGTAATTATTTACGAACCTGGATTGATCAAGAACACAGTTCTTCAAAAGAAATGTAAATACATAAATAATATTTGTTCTCTATAATTTAGATCTTTCAGGTAAAGTTTTTTTTTTGTTTTGTTTTTTTTTTTGACGGTTAGGTTAGCAATATCAAACTTTGTAAAATAGTTAATTAATTTAACTTTTTATTTAAATCGATAAAAGTTGCGTATTTTGAACGATATTTCGAAGTGATTATTTATTATTAATTATTACGTTAGAACACGTACAAACTACTAAAAAAGTGTACATTTTGTTTCGACATTGAATGAACAATGTCTCATCAGTTAACAATGATGTAGTAAACGTTTTTATTTTTAAAAGAATTCTTTCAAAAACAACACTTTCTTTTATTTTTGGATTTTTTCCCGGACGAGTTAAAAAGTTTTATAAAATATATATATAGCATTTATAATTAATGAAATAAATATATAGTTCAGTTAGTTATATATACTACATTTTCCCATCATCACATCGTATCTACGTCCATTAATTCGTTGTTTATCGCTGATATCGCTGTAGCATATTACACAGGAAGGAAATGTGCTCATATCCTCTATTTAGTCTCTTTATTCATTCATCAAACAGCAATGACAAACAATGAGTAGAATGTTTCTTCTGCAACGATACATCTATTTCTTATGCAATTTCATTATATATTTATCCAGGCTACCGTTCTGTTTCTTTCTGTTAAACATAGAAACATTGAAAGAAATGTTCAAGCTCGAGAGTATCAGATGGCTTGACATTGGAATTTAAGAGAATATGCAAAGAGGCATTACTTTCAGTGAAACCGCCGTATATTACAGTTACAAGTAGGTGTATTTTTACACACACACACACACACACACACACACACACACACACACACACACACACACACACATATATATATATATATATATATATATATATATATATATTGTCATCCGCAGACAGATCTGTTTTGCCGTATCACAGCTCATCAGTACGGTTAGACTCCGATTGCTTTTTTTTACCCAGGATTGAAACCCAACCGAAATGGCGTCAGTCGGCGAATCTACCCCTGGGCTATGGGCGTTCGGTGGAAGTAGGCAGACTTTTTAGCGCATATCATTATATGCGCCCAATATATATATATAAATGAATAGGAACGAAGAAAATAATTGCAACGTTCAAAAAATTAATTTAAAATATTGCTCAATATAAAAATAGAGCAATGATTATTTATTATTAATTATTACTTCAGAACATGTACAAATTACAAACTACCACAAAATTGTACATTTCGTTTCGACATTGAAAGGACAGCATTATTAACTACGTGATGAGACATTGTTCTTTAAATGTCGAAACAAAATGTACAATTTTTAGTAGTTTGTACATGTTCTGAAGTAATAATTAATAATATCTGGTTACTGGTCTATGATACATCATACGCTAAAAGTCTGCCTCCTTCTACAGAGCGCCCATATCTCAGAGGTAGTATCGCCATCTGACGCCAATTCGGTCGGCTTTCAATCCTGGGTTAAAAGTAATCGGATGTCTAACCGTACTGATGAGCTGTGATACAGCGAAACAGATCTGTCTGTGGATGACTATATATATATATATATATATATATATATATATATATATATATGTCATACCACTACATCCTTAAACAGACGCTTCATGTGTTCCGTATCAGTTATAAAAGTAACTTAGCTATCCACAAATTACAACAAGCTACAAGAAAGATTCTGGTTGATAACGCTTTCCTCCTTTTTCCCTTTCCTTTCTTTTCTCTAAGAAAAACGAGAAAAAGTTGGTTAGTATGTATTCTTTGGGGCCAAATTCCAAAATGAATCTTTGCTCTGATTAGTTAAAAAAAAAAACACACATGTAAATTTTATATCTTCCCACATACATAAACAGCGAACCGAAGGTTTTTGCATTAAAATATAAATCATTTGTACAACCAACATCAAATATTGCCTTATGAAACGAATCTATCTCGAAACATACGCATTTCCGTGTCGCAATGTACAATTAATTCATGACTATATGATTATATATATATATATATATGTGTGTGTGTGAAAGAAATTTCTTTCTTTCTTTTAATATAATTCCTCTCTCTCCCTATCTCTCTCTCTCTCTCTCACTCACTCACTCACACACACACACACACAAACCCTCATTGAGCAGTGGAAGAATGGCAGACTTCGAAAAAACAGGAGCTACTCTAGCATCTACGCATCGTTCATTCAGTAATGAATTAGAACACTCTCACTTACTGGCGTATGTTTACATTGTATATAACGGGCTAAAAATCTGCCTTCTTCTATTGAGCGCCCATAAAGGTAGAATGATGTCAGTTCAGTCGGGTTTCAATCGGATGTTTAACCGTACTGATGAGCTGTGCACTTCGAAATAGATCTGTCTGCGGATGACTAATATATATATATATATATATCGGTCAGTAGTGACTATAGTTCATCAGTCTTGCACGAGGAAAGATGCTTATTCTTACTCGCCGTATCTTCACCCCGACATCAAAGGCCACTCACTCACTGAAAACACTCTGGCGATCAGTCTGTTCTGGCTCATTACAGTTTTAAATAAATTTTACTAATTTATATTTTAGGTTCCTAGAAGAATTTTATCCTGCAACTAAAATATATTCAAAACATAGCTATTTCGAATTTTCATCACGGAGATTGAACACCTGAGTTAAAAAACGAAAACAAAAACAAACTATAAATCATACATAAAGATTTTATAAATACTTTATATATTTTATGGAGGTACTTCCAGTCATTTTTCTATACATATATTTAAACTGAAATTTAAAAAATAAATAAATTATCTTCAAGCTTTAAAATTAGCTTTAATTAAAAGCCAAGAGATTAAATTTAGTAATTCCAGTAAGCAAAATATCCTGGTGTATTTTAAACCGAAATTATATTGATCGGAATCAAAAAATTTCTAAATTTAAAAAAGAAGTTTTTACAATTTCAAATTTTCCGCCATTTTTTATCGATTGTAAACAGAACCCAATTATCGGTTCTAAAAAATCTTACAAAAATAAAATTCACTTCGCTGAACGTTATTTTCTTCAAATTACCGAATTTAAACTTACTTTAAGTTGACTTGAAACAAGAATTTGCGCTTACTGCCTGAAATGTTTCAAAAAAGCGTGTCTCAATTACGGTATCCTTGTTATCACATCTGTCATCACATTATCAGGAGGCGATAACGATATGATTTTTACAGTAGCCGGCCAAAAAATGCCAAGTATGGAAGACGAATTTGATATAAATCTTATTCATACAAATCGTTTTTTTTTACTTTTAATTATGTTAAAATTAAAAATTTAACACGGTTATTGAATATTTAATGGAATTTTAGTTTAGCTTTGTAGGCTTACGTTTGAAGATGTTTTATAAAAAATAAAAATTAAAATAATATATAACTTACTTTTAAAATATTTTACAATTTAATAACAGAATGAAAATAACGGCAGAGGTAACTCAATAATTTATGAAATGTTATGGCATTTATTAATTTTTATTTTTAATATCTATTTTTCATATTCTTTTCGGGTACCTCCACAAATTGTGAATTTCACAATTTTTTTTAACAAAATTAGAGAATTAAAAATTAAAATGTAAAATTTGCTTTAAATGTTCAAGTAATGACTTTCAAAACAGGCTGTTGAATTTTATAAACGTCTTGAAGAGACTTGAATCAGAATCAAAGTGCGGTTTCTGTCGTTTTCCATGTAAGGGGAATGATCCAAAACACGTGTTAATTTATAAAATCAATACGACCCCTATGGAAACTTGTTATGGCCCCTATGGAACATCGTACTTCAATGAACATATTTATTTGCACACAATTTTTTTTTATTTATTTTGAAAATATTGGTGAACGATTTTTATTAAACTTTTCAATTTTCGATCGGCAATATTATCATCAATTATTAACAAAAATAATTTGGGCAACAGTTCTTTAATGATTTTTAAAATATCGTTAAAACTTTATGAATTATTATAATAAAAGAAAAAAATGAAAACATTTTTTAAAAATTTTATTAGTAATCGAAACTTTTTTCTTCCGACTATAATGTCCTTAATATTATTTATTCCAGCAATGAAAAGTTTATCAAATTAAATTATATAGGAGTTTTATTGCATTTTTATTTTATTCTTCAAAGCAGATTTTCGGATAGAGTCGTAAAATTTAAAATAAAAAAATAGATGATTTATATTCCCCTATAAGTTCTATGTTTAACTAATAAAAAGACAATTTGCAGCCAATCAAAATTTATAAAAATTTCATGGATTTACGTGGTGGTGGGGGAGTGACGGAGTTAAAAAATTTCCCGAAGATTTTTAAAAAATAATAATTTAAAAAATAATTTCATTCATTTGTGAATGAGTACTGAAAGTTTCATTAAAATGTGACAATTATTTGATTTTTGTTAGAATTTCCAAATTAATGTGTTTGTCACCAAATAAAAGTGAGTTATGTAAAATCACGTGGTCGATTGTAAACAGTTGTAACATTTTCTGAAACTCTAACTCAAATCAAAACAAAATTTTCTGCCAAAATGTCGGACAGAAGGGATTAAATTTTTTTTTAAATAAATAAAAGTTACTTTGATCTTTCCGCTTAATAATATTATAAATATTTTGATGGAAAAAGTTCGTTTTAAGTTCTGAACCTATTTATTCATACTATGCTGTTTTTTTTTTTTCGATTTAATGGAGGTACCTAATTTTATGGTCATTTCCGTTTTCTATTTGTCAAGTCGAGTTTACTAGATAATTTTCTTTAAAATTATGTTAAATTAGTTTCCTTCCACATAAATGCACGATATCCTTATATATATATATATATATATATATATATATATATATATATATATATATATATATCAGATTGTTTAAAGACTAACAAAAGTTCTTTGCTAAGGATTCTTTTTGTATGGATAACAAAAACTTTCAATAGTCTTTAACCTTTAACCAAACTTGTATAAATAGAAAGTTACTGACAAAGGTATCTATTTGAAATCTATTTCTCTCTCTCTCTCTCTCTCTCTCTCTCTCTCTCTCTCTCTCTCTCTATCTATCTATCTATCTATCTATCTATATATATATATATATATAATCAATAAAGATACAGAGAAACAGATCTGTCTGCGGATGACTATATATATAGTCTCTCTCTCTCTCTTTGTTTCTTTCTTTGTTTCTTTCTCTCTTTGTTTCTTTCTTTCTTTCTTTCACTGATCTCATTTATTGCTGCACATAATATCGCCGACCAGCGGTGACATCAAACATTTTGTTGCAGTCAATCCTTCCTTATTTCTTCTCTTTAACAAGTCGCTACAAATCACACACACACACACACACACACACGCGCGCGCGCGCGCTCGCGCACGCGCGCCTTTAAAACTAATCCCTCTCTGTCATAGTTTTTCAGCCCGACGTTGTATTTTTATTTTGATCTCATTCAACAATCTGCTAAACAGAAAAATAAATTAAAAGATTTAAAGATAGGAAATTGAAACAAAAATGTATTCTTTAAAAACAGTTTTAAAATCGTTTGAAATTTTTAAAAGATATCTTTATTTGTATTGTCCACTAAAGAACATGTTCGGCTAGTCAGGCTATCACAATTATTTCATTTTGGCTTTAACAAAATTTTGCCTCTGTAATTACTTTACTCAATTACTAACTACTTTATTTTTTCTTCGTGTAATATTTTTATGAACACTGTGATGAATACGAAATAAAAATAACCTTTCTTCACTGTTCTCAAATTCCTGATCCTGTGCGAAAAATGTATTCAAACCAATAGAAAAAGAATAGGTTTTTTTTAAAAAGAAAGCACCAAAGCAACGTTTAGCGAGCCTATGTGAACATTTATTTGACCAATAGAAAAAGGGAGCGGCTTAAGAAACTGAGAAAAAGTAACAAACAAAAGCCGATGTCAAATCGCTTTCTGATATATATAGACAGAGAAAGTTGAATGAAGCCAGAAAGGACAAAAGAAGAGAAAGAACAGCAGATAGAGAAATAGAAGGCAGAGTCCCACGCGTCTGAATAACATTGGTGTCAGATTTTAAGTTGATACATTATCAGCCTCTGATGAGAGCTGGGGTATTGCAAGGGACTCTATTCAACTCATAAACTAAATACCTTAAAATATATCTTTTTATTCATGTTAATTACAACCGTATAACCTTTATGTGAGAAACGAACTCTCTCTATTTGTTTTAAACTTTTTCAAATATTACTTCGTGTCAGATAATTTAATATGAAACTACTAACCTTTAATGTTTGATTATTTTTCCTGAAACAAACTACTGAAATTTCAAAAGTGTAGTGATGTAATACCCGATGACCTCAGCATATCGATCTTCATAGCACTTTCTAAGAAGTCAGGTGCAAACGAGTGCGAACTCCGCAGAATAATCACTTTTAATGAGCGATATAACAAAACTGATCGACCCAATCCTGATGAATAGAACAAGAAGCAGAATCAAGCCAGAAATAGAACGAAAACAGTGCGGGTTCGTCGTCACCATGTTTTCTCGATTATGCAAAGGCGTTCGATAAAACACGCCAGAAAGAATTGATGGCGATGCTCTGTAGCTGCGACATATTTGGGAAAGACCAAAGAGTAATCAAGAATCTCTACTGGTAGAAAACCGCCTGCATATGGACAAGTAACGAATTCAGCAGATATACAAAGATAGCACGAGACGTAAGACAAGGATGTGTCTTCTTAACGGCTGTATTCAACTTGTACAGCAAGACTATTCTGAGGGCCCCAGAAGTTATGCCAGGATTCGTCCTTGGAGGCTACAACTTGAACCACATAAGGTACGTAGATGATACAGTGCTGATAGCAGACACAGAAAGGAAACTATAAGACCTCCTACAGAAAGTAGCTGAAGAGAGAGAGACAAAAAAAGGACTACAAATAAACTACAAGAAAACCGAATGCATGGTCATCAGCAAAAAGGGCAGCCCAAAATACAGGTGGTGGATACTAAAATCAAGCAGGTACAAAAATTTAAATACCTGGGAAGTGTTCTAACTGAAGACGGAAAGTGCGACACAGAGATCCGAAGGCGAATTAGCATGGCAAAGCAAGCATTTCAGAAACAAGACAAATTCGCTAGAAACAAAGAAGAGAGTACTGGATTGCTATGGGATGTCAGTTCTTCAATATGGCAGTAAATGCTGGACAATATCATCGAAGATGAATGAAAAACTTGAAGCAATTGAAGGATGCTGCGAATATCATGGATCGAGCATGTGAGCAATGATGAGATTTTGGAAAGGATGGAAACGAAAAGGAAATTAATACTGAGCATCAGGAAGAGACAGCTGAAGTTCCTGGGACATGCATTGAGGAAGGATGGCTTGGAGAACCTGATACTAACAGGCCAGATAGAGGGAAAAAGAGACAGAGGAAAGCAACGGATAACATATTTGAAGGACCTGATCAGGTGGATGACGGAACGGGTGTTGCGTGATGTAAAAGGAGAAAGCGTGCTAGGAGCCACCAGGTATAGGGAGCTGTGGAAAGCCATGATCGCCTCCGTCCTGAAAGGGCAGGGCACACAGAAGAAGGTTCTCGGTATGCCGGTAAAATGCATCCGGCAGCAAAGCGTGTGATTGAGAGGTTGTGAGGAGCATGGAACCATCTCTTAATTCCTGTTGTTCCCAGGTCCACCCTGACCCGGAGTGGTAGCACCAATTACGGTCCCAGGCGTGGGTAAATAGTTAACCCCCAAAGTTGGGTCAAAACACTATGAAAGTCTAAAACTAGACTTTTATAGAAATATATACATTTTTGAAGGAAAAATATTTCTATAACACATTTTTGAAGAAAAGAATTACCAGCAATACTTTTTTTAATACAAAACTAGAAGACATCTTCAGTTTTCTAAAATAAAAATAAATTTTTCATCAAAATGTGACTAAATCAAACTTCTCGCTAAAAACCAATCATTTAACAAAAACCTTAAAAACCTTCCTTTTTGGTATTCAAGAACCCAAAGTCGTTGATATATCGTTAAACAAAACTCAGACTCAAACTCACCTTCAAACTCAAATGTGCAAATTTGTAAATAATTTCTTCACCTTGTTACGTTCAAAATAACACGTCATTATCCCTGAAAACTTCAACGCTTTTAGCAAAATTTAATTTAGTTAATATAGTATGAAATACAAATAAAATTAAAAAAACTACAAAAGTAGAAAACTGATGCAATTCGAAATAATTATATTTCTTCACTCCAAGCGCAGTCAAGAAGAAATGATTGTTCTACAGGAAAATACTATCAACAAACCCCTTGAAAGCAAATTGACCGACATCCCTTGGGACAATAACCATCACAGAACATTTCTACACACTGTTATCATTCGCAAAAAAGAAAACAAAACTCTTAGTATATCCAAAAAACCGATTGAAAAACAATTTTCCTAGTTTGTCTTGTGTAAAGCAACGTGTATAAAAGGAAGCGGTTAAGGAAAATATACAGGTAGTCAGATGAAAGTTGAACACCTTCCCACGAACCGCTACCTAGTGGAACCAAAACCAAAGAAGATGCTTCCTTAATCAGTACAATCGTAACCTGTTCAAATCAGGGTTATCTTTCTCACATATCCTCCTAAACTGTAGCTCTTACTCCTTAGTCTGTAACCCACTAGCTCGAGTAGGTATTGGCCCTTTTATAGAGTGGTTATTATTGTAATATGTGTGTGTGTGTGTGTGTGTGTGTGTGTGTGTGTAGCTACACTGATGAGCAGTGATACAGCGAAACAGGCTTGTATGTGGATGACTACTATATTATGCTCTCATTACGATTGAGCTCTCTAGACAAAAAAAAATTAAAAACATTTTCCCTTCTGCTATATAAGCGTGACTCTTCAGAAATGAATTGAATTCTAAATGAAAATAGAATGGTTCTTTTGTTATTATTACTTTTTACAAAGTTTTACAAGGCAAGGAAGCAAAGATAAACTCATCCGAATCACCCTAAATTTTCTTAATTCTTTCATTGATGAAACTGCAATATTGGTAATTATTAAAAATGTATGGCTTCATTTGATGCACATGTTATTGTGCAGTATTAACAAATGACCTATTCTATTTTCATTTACAATTATCCACTTGGCAACAAATACTAAACATAGTATGAAATACATCATTTTTTTTAAACAATGGAGTAGCCTAATAATTAGTAGCCGGTAGTATATATATATATATATATATATATATATATATATTAAAGAAGGAAACATACATTTTTAATGTTGTGTTATTATTGAGAAAAATCACAGAAAATCGTGGAGCCGAGTTTCAATTCTAGTTGAATGCCCTGCATTCACTTACGCGCATATATCCTTCAGAAATGTATTATTCCGTCTCTTCCCCTCAGTTATGGGTTAAATAACAGGACAGATTTGATTCTATAGCCTTAGCTGGCAACAAGTCTACCGCAGAAAGCAATGGTAACCTACCGCTGGATAATCATCTGCCCAGTCAGTCATGTCTCTTTCAAGACATGATCGCCTAAGCGTGTATCTCGTATGGAACTTAACTATCACTGTGAGTATATATGGCCACTTATAGTCATATGCCTGTGTGTGTTTATTTTGTGTATGTTTTTATCTATTCTTCTGTTTTGTGTGTGCATATTTTTTTTTCCTTTCAGATATTTGTGTGTATGTGTGATTTGGTGCATGCGTTCTTTAAATTGTGACATTGCCTGTATTGGGGTTGCAATGTTTGACTGCATGCACATCTAACATTCACATAACCTTACTTCCTCTCTGAGAAATTTTTTCTTTTTTTTTTTTAATATTCTGAGTCAAATATAATTATTTGATTTTTGGGAGGTTTGAAAAAAAAATGTCTGTCGAAATAAATTCTCGATTTATAACCGTTTAATTAT
>JBBBDQ010000175.1:3587500-3695000 GCA_037127315.1 Ascarosepion bandense | reverse complement strand
AACAAGCAGACCTGATATTAACTGTTTTGAATATATTTAGCGTTGATGAGCTAAATACCAAATTAAAATAAATAAGGTAAAAGATATCGTCTCTTGAAAATAAACAACTGAAAAACATCTTATTTACGCTCTGGTGTGTCTGAAAAATTCATTACTCTCAGTGCCAGCTAGAAAATTTAAACCTGGGTAAATATCATCGTGTGAATATCTGGGAATTGTCATTATGGGATGTACGCGGAAGATGTTCTCAAATATTCACTATCTGTGAATTAAAACCTCCTTTTTCAGTGTATCTTTGCAAAATAGCATTTTTGAATGCATTTTCCTTGAAACATTTTTCTTTCTAAGCGTTAGTCTCGCGTTATTTACGATGCCAACGTTCAGGAAGGAAACTAATTTATTCTGTCTTCCGCAATTTTGTGTTCGATTCAATATACGTGCGCTGATTTTGTTTTTATTTTACTCTTATGGATGCATCTATCTATCTATCTATCTATCTATCTATCTATCTATCTATCTATCTATCTATCTATAGTAGAATAGATAGATAGATAGATAGATAGATAGATATAGATCAATATATATATATATATATATATATATAGACTTGATCAATATATATATATATATATATATAGAGAGAGAGAGAGAGAGAGAAAGAGAGGTGAAAAGACACAGATAGATAGAGAGAGAGGGGGGAGATTAGATTGTAAGATTTGTGAGTCAATAAATAATTTTTGACTTAGTGGTGGTGTGTTTTTTACAAATGCCTGTGTTCGCAGGCTTGTGAACAGAGGCCTGTATACGTAGGCTAGTGTACGTCGGCCTGTGAACGTAAAACTGTATAAGAAAACTTGTGTACGTGAACCTGTGTACGTAAGCCCGCTTACGTAAGGCCTGTGTACGGAGGTTTGTCTACGTAGGCAAATGTACGTAGGCCTGAGTACAAAAACCTGTGTACGTACTACTCTGTACGGTAACCTGCGTATGTGGACCTATGTACGTAGGCTTGTATACGTAGATCTGTGTGCGAGGTCATGTGTACGGAGGCCTGTGTACGTAAAGCCTGTGTACGGAGGTCTATTTACCGAGTCCTGTGTACGTAGACCTTTGTACAGAGACCTGTGTACGTAAGCTTTTGTACTTAGGCCAGTGTACGTAGGCCTGTGTACAGAAGCCCCTTTACGTAGGTCTGTGTACGTAGATCTGCATACGTAGGCCTATGTGCGAAGCCCTATGTAGAAAGATCTGTGTACGTAAAGCCTGTGTACGGAGGCCTGTGTACCGATACCTGTGTACGTATACATATGTGCGTAGGCCTGTGTACATAAAGCCTGTGTATGGAGACCTGTGAACTTAGGCCTGTCTACGGAGACTTGTGTACAAAGGACAGAGGACGTAGGCTGAGGTACTTATGTATGGAGGCCTGTGTACGCAGGTGTGTGTACCGAATCCTGTGTACGTAGGCCTCTGTACAGAGATCTGTGTACGGAAGCCTTTCTTTGTATGTAGTCTTTTGTATGGAAGCCCCTGTACGAAGGCCTATGCTTGTATAACTGTACGAAGGCCTGTATACGGAGGCCCCTGTATGTAGGCTTGTGCTATAGATCTGTATACGTAGGCCTGTGTACACATTACGCATCCGCATAACAGCCTATCTTTGTGAATTGTCTGATTCGTCTGCATACATAGATGTTCATGTGTCGTTATCGGGGTCTAATTTGATTTGAGCAGATATCTGAAAGTTTCAATGCTCGTCTTTCTTTCAGTGTCAATATATATATATATATATATACATATATTTATATATATATATATATATATATATATATATACATGTATATATATATATATATATATAGAGAGAGAGAGAGAGAGAAATAGAGAGAGATGGAGAAAGACAGAGATACTGTAAAACAGAGAGAGAGAGAGAGAGTATATATATATCTATATATATATATATATATATATATATATATTTGTGTGCGTGAGTTAGTGTTTATGAATGTGTATTTAAATCAATTTATGCGTTAATACACATTTGTGTACGTATGAAATTCCATTCTTACGCCAAATAATGTTATTTAATTCTTTTCAATTGGCAAACATAAGCCGGTCGTAAGTCCTAAGTCAAAAACACTTGGGAAATCTGAGGAAAGAGTACGGATGCGAATATTTAGATAAAATTCACTTACACCTTATTTAATCTCGAAAACAAACTTATATTCATCAAATGAGGTGGAAAGCGAAGAATCATACATACATACATACATACATACATACATACATACAGACAGACAGACAGACAGACAGACAGACAGACAGACATAGAGAGTTATTGTTTTTGATAGGATAAAGACAGAAAGAAAGAAAACTATAATAGAAGGAAATAATAGGAATGATAGATAAGTACATTGATATATATTGCCTGACTTAGAAAGAGGGAGAGAAGAAAGATAGAAAGAAAGAAAAAAGAAAGAAAGAAAGAAAGAACTATATAATGTAAGTTAATAATGAAATAAGACTGAACAAAATTGATAATAAGGTATCGCGATATTCGGCCGACTAAGATAGATAGATAGATAGATAGATAGATAGATAGATAGATAGATAGATAGATAGATATTGGCTGAGATAAAGTGAAAGAGAAGATAGATAGATAGATAGATAGATAGATAGATATTGGCTGAGATAAAGTGAAAGAGATAGAGAGATAGATAGATAGATAGATAGATAGATAGATAGATAGATAGATATAGGCTGAGATAAAGTGAAAGAGAAGATAGATAGATAGATAGATAGATAGATAGATAGATAGATAGATAGATAGATAGGCTGAGATAAAGTGAAAGAGATAGATAGATAGATAGATAGATAGATAGATAGATAGATAGATAGATGAGATAAAGTAGAGATAGATAGATAGATAGATAGATAGATAGATAGATAGATAGATAGATAGATAGATTAGTATGGATATACTTGCGAACAGATTCAGACTGATTAATAGATTATAAAACAGAGAGATGAAAGAGATAAAGGATTTGTATTTTTTTTTTCTTGCAGAGTATAAATTCAGAAATGCTAGAAAGATTGTATTATATTCATTTGTCCTTTCTACGTTGTCCCAAGCGGAAATAAGATTACTTTTGTCCACTCAATCGACTCGCCTCCCTCCCCTCAAGCTACCATATTCGATTTTAATATGAAAACCTCCTTTTTCTTTCAAGAATGTCTCTCTAGAAAAATGCCCACAAACACTCACTCATCTTGATGAACTGCTCAATTCAATACCATGTGAATTACTTTTTTTTATTTGAATCATTATTTTGTAGCAAGATACAGTATGAATTTCAGCGGCATTATATTCTCTGCAAAACTGTAATCCATGAGATTAGAATATTCACTTTACATTTTCTGACAAATAAGAAACCTTGAAACGAACGTTAAACTTCCCATAAGAATGAAAATGTTATTCAGGTCTGAATTCTTACCTTGTTTTTAGTAAAAGAAAAAAACGGAAGGCTTAAACAATTGCTTTAATTTTTTCAAAGTCAGTCAGTCAGTCAGTTAAGCCATACGTGATACACGCTTGGGCGATCATGTCTCGAAAGTGATATGATTGATTAGACAGAAGATTTTCCCGCAGTATTTTCCCATTACTTTCTCTGTTAGACTGGTTGCCAACCAAGGTATAGAACCCAATCTGTTCTGCTATTCAACCCATAAGTGGAAGGAGAAGTCAGTCAGTTGAGTGTCATACGTGATACACGCTTTGGGCGATCATGTCTTGAAAGAGATATGACTGACTGGGCAAAAGATTATCCCGCAGTAGGTTGCCATTACATTCTGAAGGAGACTGCTGCCAGTCAATGCTATAAAGCCCAATCTGTCCTATTATTTAACCCATAACTGGAAGGAAGAAACGGATTAATACCTATTCCAAAGGATTTTGTGCGTAATGAAGGAGAAGACATGGATTACATTATTATATTAATAAGTAGTAGTTTTTGAAGGATCAGTTTATTACTTCACAACATTTCACAACAATAGAAAACCGATCCCCCACTTTATGCCTTGTAGAAGTTTTATGTTTCCAACTATTATATTCAGTCAATTAAGTGCCATACGTGATACACGATTGGGCGATCATGTGTCAAAAGAGACATGGCTGACTGGGTAGATTTTCCCGCAGTAGGTTGACGTAACTATCAGCGGTAGACTGGTTGCCAGACAAGGCTGTTGAACCCAAACTTTCCTGCTATTTAACTCATAGCTAGAGGAAGACGCGACGGATTAATATTTTTTCCAAGGTATCTATTAGAGTTCTTAAATTATTCTAAGTTAAATTTTAAAATATCAATTGATTCAACATTGTTTGGGTTCGTTTGCTTGCAATCAATCCCTGTTAATCAACCAATGAACAATGGTGTTTGATGAAGCAAGCTACTACCTTCTTTTCTATCAGAACTCCTTCTTTCTCCCTTTTCTCATTCCCTTTTATTCTACCCTTTCGCTCCACTTGCCCTTCGCTATTTCTGCTCTTATTCCTTCTTTTTCCTTTCATTCTTCTCTTCTTTTCTCTTCTTCTTCCTCGCCTTCCCTTTGCTCCTCCCCTTTTCCATTTGATTCTTTCCTTGTCTTTTTTTGTCCCTCTACTTTCCCTCATAATCGCCATTATCAACACCGTCAATTAATTTGTTTTGTTTTTATTGAACCTTTCATTCACCTTCCTAGCTCATTGTTTAACCAAATTTCATCCTTACAACCTTCATATGTGTTGTCAGTTCTTCAATATGGCAGTGAACGCTGGACAATATCATCAAAGATAAAGGAAAAACGTGAAGCAACTGAAATGTGTTTCTACAGTAGGATGCTGCGGATATCATGGACCGAGCATGTGAGCAATGATGTGTTGGAAAGAATGGCAACGAAAAGAAAATTAATAGTGAGCATCAGGAAGAGACAACTGAAGTTCCTGGGACATGCAATGAGGAAGGAGTGTTTGGAGAACCTGATACTGACAGGCCAGTTAGAAGAAAAAGGAGACAGAGGAAGGCAGCGGATAACATATTTGAAGGGCCTGAGCAGGTAGATGATAGAACTGGGATTGTGAGATTTACAGGAGAAAGCGTGCTAAGAGCCACCAGGGAAAGGGAGACGTGTAAGGCCATGATCGCCTACGTCTTGAAAGGACAAGGTACATAAAAGAAGAAGATCTGCAGTCCAGGTCCAAATTCAGAAGAGAGCAGTTTGCGTTCACCTTTTAATTGTAATTAAATAATGGTAAAATTAGTTGTTTCTGCACAGGAAACATTCGACGTTCATAAACTAATCAGTTAACATAGCTGTAGGCTGAAATTTATAATGTTTTTTGTCTTAAATTAAAATGAGCAATACAAATGTCGAATGATGCATTCCTATGTTTCTTTTTCTATGTGCCCTTTCCCTTCAGGACATAGGCGATCATGGTTCTCCACGTCTCCCTATCCCTGGTGGCTCTTAGTATGTTTGCTGCTGTTACACCTCGCAACCCTCGTTCCGTCATTCACCTGATCAGGCCCTGCAAATATGTTATCCGCTGCCTTCCTCTGTCTCTTTTTCCTTCTATCTGGCCAATCAGTATCAGGTTCTCCAAGCTCTCCTTCCTTATTGCATGTCCCAAGAACTTCAGTTTTCTCTTCCTGATGCTCAATATTAATTTCCTTTTTGTTGCCATTCTTTCCAACACCTCATCATTGCTTGCATGCTCAGTCCACGATATCCGCAGCATCCTTCTGTAGAACCACATTTCCGCTGCTTCAAGTTTTGTCCTCATTTTCGATGATATTGTCCAACATTCACTGCTGTATTGAAGAAGTGACATTACATAGCAATCCAGCACTCTTTTCTTTGTTTCTTGTGAAATTTTCCTGTGTATTAGTATTTTACTCAGCTTCTGGAACGCGTCCTTTGCCATGCGAATTTAGATTATGAAAAAAAAAAAACCTGTTAGGACTGAGAGGTAACAATTGTATATTTGCGAAGGGGATAAAATAATCCAAAACTTATACTGGCAGCAAACCTCTGCATATGGACAGGAATTGAATTCAGTAAATAAGCAACAATTCAAAGCGGTGTAAGACAAGAATTTGTTCTCTGACTTATTCAACCTATTCAGTGATGCGATTTTGATAGAATTACAAGTTCTACCAGGATTAAATATTGGCGATAACCACCTTAGCAACATGAGATATGTAGATGACACAGTGTTGGTAGCAGATACGGAATGCAATCTACAAGAGCTACTACATAAATGGCCAAAAAGCAAGAAGAAAAGATTAAGTATCAGTTATGAGAAGACAAAATGCAGGGTTGTTAAAGGAAGGAGCCAAGATGCAAAGTAAATATTGGAAATAACAATATCAAACAAATGGAACAATTTAAATATCTTGGATGTGTTTTAACAAATAAAGGAAATCGTGGCACTGAAATCCAAAAGCACATTGGGATAGAGGAAGTGCCATCTGGAAGCTAAGCAAATTATTAAGAAACAGAAAGATTTCGTTAGAAACAATGAAAAATTTACTGAACTCATATGTAATATCAGCCCACTTATTTAGCAGTGAATGCTGAGCAATCTTCCCAGATGACGAGACTTCACAAAATAGAAATGCAATTTTACAGAAGGATGCTGAGAATAATATGGAACGGACGTGTTTTGTGCAAACAGAAACAAAAAGGACACTTATACACCAGAAAGAGATAGCTGAAATGCCAGAAGCATATAATGAAGAAAGAAGGCTTGGAAAATGTAATACTCACAGGAGAGATTGAAGGCAAAAGGAACAAAGGAAAACTATTTAGTGAGTTTGAGTTAATGGATGGCGGAGCAAATTTTAGAAGAGATATGCAGATAACAACATTTTTCAAACTCTACAAAAGACAGGAAATTGTGAAGAGACAGGATCGCCAACGTCCTGAAAAGACACGACACATAAAATAAGAAAACAGGAAAATAGAATTATTTGTTATAACTCTTTCTAATGTGGACAGAAGGTTCTTTTGTGGTGCAGTGGATATCGACTTGGAATGAAAAATCTAAAAGTCGAGTTCGAATTCCAGGTAAATTCGTTGCATTCACTTACGCACAAATATCCTTCAGAAAGTTATTAATACGTCGCTTTCTCATCCAGCTATATATCAAATAGCCGGAAGACTAGTTTCTATAACCTTGGCTGGCAACCAAGCTACAGCATAAAGTAATAACAATCTATTGTGGGAAACTTTTTTCCCAATCAGTCATGTCTCTTTCGATACATGATCGCCCAAGCGTGTATCACTTATGACACTTAACTGACTATGTTTTCAATTCTGTAGAGCTAGTCTATGACATCTCTTTAGACGAAGCTGATGTCTGTCAATCATCACAGGCAACCTCTCCTGCCTCCCATAAGCATGGACCAAGCGAGTCTCTCTGAGAGCAATACACTGCGCCTCATCGGCCTTACCCTCTCTTCCGATATCAAGTGGAACCATTACATTGAGTCAATAGCTATATCCACTGCTAGGAGGTTTGGGTCACTGTGTCGGGCCAGGATGTTTTTTCCTCCTGAATCCATCTTGCATATATACAAATCAACCATCTATTCGTGCATGGAATACTGCAGTCATATATGGTCAGGCGCACCCGTTCATCTCAGTGTTCTTGACAGGCTCCAAATGAAAATCAGTAATGTGATAGGTACCGACTTGGCTGCTCGACACCAGCCACTTTCTCACTGACTGTCTGTTCTGTAAATATTTTCATGACTTCTGCTCCAAAGAACTTAAGTCACTGGTGCCCCTGCCACAGGTGTTTAGTCGTGGAATCAGGCTGGCAACTGGATCTCACCCATTCACAGTTAGATCAACCAAATGCAGACAACAATTCTACACCATCAGCTTCTTTTCTAACACTTCCCGCCTATGGAACTCGCTTCCATATTCTTGCTTTCCTGACGGCTACAACCTTCATGATTTAAATGCAATGTCAATACCCATCTCTTAACCACTTGATTCTAGTTCTTTCTACAACTCCCTGTATATCTTTTCTTTTCTCTCTAACTTTCACCTGTATTCCCATTCTTGCTTCCTTTCTAACTGGTTCGTCTTTCTCTTCACTTTACTCCTATCTATTCTTTTTACACTTATGCACATCAGTGGCGTTACCGCCTTGTTCGGGGTGATACGATTTAAAAAAAAGTGATGTTTTTTAAGAGGCTTAGGAAACTCAATCGATTGAAGTCATTTCAATCAATGATCTGAGAAAACCGTTCGATATAACTGATAGTTTAAATATCAGTACAAACAAACGCATTGCTGAATGAGTTTCCAGGTGAGAATCTAGATTTGATAAGGGCGCTGAAGAACATAACTTGAATTGTTGCTATTTTAGTTTTGTGGAATTTGGCGATGTCGAATCTACAATTCTAGCTGGCATATTGGCTTCACTCATTTTCATGATGCTCAAACATAGCTTCTCTGTGTCTTTTCTATAATGGTAATTGTTTTAACGAAGTTTTCTCTATAGTACGTAGACTTTATTGATCTAGGTGCAATAAGGTCCCATCAATTTACATTTGAGCTGGCTAGATGTAACAGCAATTTCTTTGTCAACAGTTTCTTTTCTCGCCCTTCTCGCTTGTGTGACTCTCTTCTTCCTTCTTGTTTTCTAGTCAACTTCGATCTTCAAAAATCTAAATTCAATGTCAATCGTTATCTTTTGGCTTCCTAATTCCTATTCTTTTCTCGTTCTCTCTCTTAATAATGTTCTTTTTTTCTGTCTCATACTCACTAACCCTTTGTATTTTGGCAGCTTTATTGCCTTGATTGGGTAAAATGTTAAGTTTTTTCTCTCATATTCTCCTCCGTTCAGTAACCCCTTGCGTCTCAGTAGCTTTATTACCTTGCACGGGATGAAATGATTAAAACAAATTATGATATTAGTTCAGTTAGTTAGTCAGTTAAATGCCATACGTGATACACGCTTTGGGCGATCATGTCTCGAAAGAAACATGACTGACTGGGCAGAAGATTATCCCGCAGTAGGTAACATTGCTTTCTGTGGTAGACGTCGCCAGCCAAGGCTATAGAACCCAATCTGTCTTATTATTTAACCCATAACTGGAGGGAACAGACGGACTAATACCTTTTCCAAGGGTATCTCTGCGTAAGTGAATGCAAGGAATTCAACTGGAATTCGAACTCGGCTCCCCGATTTCTCGTTCCGAGTTAATATGCACTGCACTACAAATTCTTATTCTAAACTTGATTCATACTCCGAATTCTTTCAAGTTTTTAGCTGTTTATTAATACCACATTCTGAATTTTTAAGATGGATTTACAATATGCCTTCAGGAAGGGCCGAATCCACTTCTCTTCTTATCTATAGGTTAAGAGTAGATGAATTGGAGGCCTTTGAACCTATCAAGTAGTTCATATTAGGCTCCATAAGAATTCTCAATTACAACAAATATTGATTTGGTTTGCGTAGATTGTTTGATAAATTGCTTAAAAATAATTAGTCTTGAGATACAGCAAACAACTTTTTTTATAATACTAATACAAATAAATTGACTTTCCTAATACTATCTTTATTGCTACTCCTATTGAAACTACTACTACTACTAATAATAATAATAATAATAATAATAATAATAATAAATAGTCTGATGCTACACCAAGCATGTTTGCCATGACTTCTAATCTTAATTGATTGCAGGTGTTTTGTCTTAGTTAATGTAGATACGTTACATTAAATATCCCGTTCAGTACAGCTGTTTTACTTGTCAGTTGCATAACCCTAAAAATTGAAGCACGTCCCTTGTGAACTGAAGGGTACTGTTCATGTCGGTTCATGAGAAAGAATAGGGTGAAGCCAAGTGTCGAGCGGTTATATTTTTTGTCAAGTTAGAAGGATAAGGCAACTAAAGACACTTGGAATTCACATCTGGATACTTGGAAACACCATCATTCTTCTGATTGATGGTGTTTCTAAGTATCCAGAGGGCTGAGTTATTCTACCTTAAGGTATTTCTAACAGGATTTCATTTGCAAAATTATGCGCTGCTTTTATTAAATTTGTTTATCATCATTTGGATGTAATGCATGGGTTGGTGTAGCCATATCAAATTAGATGCTTCAATAGGGATGTCGGGCTTTGTATATCAGTATCCAGGTGTCACTTTGATATTGTGCAGGTTTATCAAGTACGATCTGATTCAAATACATTACCTTAAACAGCAGATGTAATTGACTCATTCATCCGGCCGTAGATAAGGTCAAAAAGTGAAAACCAGCTTGAAAGGCGATAAGCTCGGATAGGTATGACTGACACATACATCCAGCCGTAGATAAAGTCAACAAAGTGACAACCCGAAAAAACAAAATGAGTGGGTGAAGAGGCGTATTCATGTGGTTCTCGACCTGAAGCTTTTCCTAACCGGGACTCACCTTGTATGTTTATGTGGAGGGCTATACACTTATTAGACTCGATATTTTGACGTTGTGTAATTGTCAGCAAGCGAATAGTTAGTCCGATCCTTTCGGCATTGATCCACATCTATGGCATGCTTAGAAAATCATTTTGGCACTTTGACGTGTTGTAACGGTTAACAAGCTTGTCTCGCTGGCACAATTAACACTGATACGTGATTTCGAACCTTATTGAGTTCCCCATACTTTCGGTTTTCTGCCACATGTGTGTCGCGTGAGAGATTTAAGACTATATAGGCTGAATTTTGGCTGAATAAAAAAGACCCCAGCTGACATCCCACTTCCGAGAGCTTCTTCGTGTGCGTGAACACACTCCGGCTGCCCACTTCCTGTTCCACACAAGAATAAAAATATAACATTATATTTTTATATATACGGATTACTGGTTGTTTTTCAGCAGTAGTATATAACGTTATAATTTTACCCCAATTAAGGTGATAATGTTGCTAAGGCTCAAAAGTTAATGTTACTGAATGGGAATGAGAAGACTTTAAGAAGAAAGGACAATAAAAGAACGGATAGTGTCGATTGACGTTGCATTTTTTTAAGAACGTTGGTAGTTGAGTAGTAAGAAAACAAGGATGTGCGTTGTGGTACAGTGGATATCGGCTCGGAACGAGAAAGCGGGGAGCCGAGTTCGAATTCCAGTTGCAATCCGTTGTATTCACTTACGCGCAAATACCCCTGGGAAAGGTACTAATCCGTCTCTTCCTTCCAGTTATGGGTTAAATAACAGGACAGATTGGGTTCTATAGCCTTGGTCGGCAACCAGTCTACCGCAGAAAGCAATGGCAACCTACTGTGGGATAATCTTCTGTCTAGTCAGTCATGTCTCTTTCGAGACATGATCGCCCAAGCGTGTATCACGTATGGCACTTAACTGACTGACTGTGCGAGAAGAAAAACCATTCGAATATAAGTTACCGTTTCATCCAGCTATTTCAACAGTAAAACGATGAGACCCATTGTCTAATCTGGAAGTATGAGGAGAGCCTGTTAGAACAATTGCCATGAAAATATTTACAGAAAAGTCAGAGGGAAGCTATGTCATAGCGGTGAGAAAGCGGCGAATGTCGAGATGCCAGATAACGTTACAGACACTTCTTTGAATTTGTCGATAATCTTGACATATATAGCAGGAGCATCAGACCAAATATGGCATTAATATTCAAAGAACGGACAAATGATAGGTTTAGTCGAAAATAACAATAAAAATAATGTATGCCTTAATGACATACAAAACATGGATTTTTATGGCTTCTAATCTTAAATGTCTTAGGAAATTAGCATAGACTACAGTATAAAAGATGTGCGTTGTGGTACAGTGGATATCGGCTCGGAACGAGAAACTGGTGAGCCGAGTTCGAATTCCAGTTGAATCCATTGGAATCACTTACGCGCAAATACCCTTGGGAAAGGTATTAATCCGTCTCTTCCTTCCAGTTATGGGTTAAATAGCAGGACAGATTGGTTTCTATAGCCTTGGTCGGCAACCAGTCTACCGCAGAAAGCAATGGCAACCTACTGCGGGATAATCTTCTGCCCAGTCAGTCATGTCTCTTTCGAGACATGATCGCCCAAGCGTGTATCATGCATGGCACTTAACTGACTGACAGTATATAGCTCATTCTGTATTGCAGATTTACTAGTTAGCTGGTTGATTTTAACCGATTACTCATGTTATCTAGAGGTTGACTCACTGTGCATCCCAGCTGATGAACGGGAGTAGTTCGTGAGCATCATGATCGGATGCCGAAAGATTTTTTTTTTAGCATGAATGACTAGGCGGCCGAGGCGACTTGAGAATAAGATATTTGTTGATATCTTCAATTAGAGACCGTCTGAGCGGACTAGGCTACTCGACCTGAAGCTTTTCCTAACCGGAACTCACCTGTATGTTTATTTACAGGGCTATACACTTATTAGACTCGATACTTTGACGTGATGTAATTATTAGCAAGCGAATAGTCAGTTCGATCCTCACTGGGTGTCATATACTTTCAGTCTTGTGCCACATCAAAGCTTCACTTAGATAACCACTATAAACTTATTAGTCTGTATCATGATGGGTATATTGACTTTTGTATATTTTTACTTTATTTAGCGTACCGTGATCTCACTAATAATAATAATAATAATAATAATAGTTGTGCCAGTGATAGTAGGTGCACTTGGAATGATAAAAAATGGAACAAAACAACACATTGAAAGAATCCCTGGAAACCCCAGCTTAAGAGATATACAAAAAATTGTCTTATTAAGTACAGCCCACACACTAAGGAAAACTTTATCTATGTAATGCTAGGGATGATAGGGAAGATAGAAAAACATGAAATGGAGTCATAACAACACGCCACTACCTGCCTTAGGTCTCCCCGCAGACTTGGTTGGTAGTGAGACCAAAGCGGAAATCGAAATATGATGAAAAATGACATAATAATAATAATAATAATAATAATAATAATAATAATAATAATAATAATTCACAGGACTAAGTAGGAACGGTGATTTACTGGAAATTGCGCAAACGTTTTTGGTTCCAGCAAGGAGACTAATAGAACAGGCTGAAACTAAACTCTTTTTTGGATAATGGAAAATATAATTTAGGATTGAAATTCAATTAAATCACATCGTCCGAACAAGGAGACCAGCACAAAATTGCTCAGGTCTTATGTGATGCCAATCCAACAACTGCCTGGGTGAAATCGAAGAAGATTACAAGTCTGGAAAAAATATGTGACCTTTAAGAAAAAATTGATTGTAGCATAATGCAATTCTTGGCACGATTACAAAAACCTAAGCATACACTCGAATAATTAGAAATAGGAATACGTATCAATAGAATTTAAAAGTAATATTAAAAAGAGCAAAAATGCAGCTGCTACATGTGGTACGAATTCGAAATAATCTCAAGAGAAAAGTCACCAGGTACAATTGGTGTCAAAAAAGCAATGAGTACAAGAAGAAGAAAAAAGAACAGCGTAGGGCAATTTGAAATTAGTTCACAAAAAAAGTTAATAAAAAAGATTGTAGTTTTCTTGCTTTTTTTTCTTACAATTCGCCATTTTCATTTTGCATATTTTCTCTTCAACTCATTCGTCTCATAATACATTTTTTTTTAATCATATCACCCCGAGCAAGGCGGTAACGCCACTGATGTGCAGGGGGCTACGTAAGAGGGAAAAGATTTGGAAAACAGAAAGCCGGAAACCACATCTTAAACAGGGAACAAGGGATGAGCCTCTACACCTGTTCAATAGACGTGGGTGGAGTGTGAACCGGGCGATAGTTTAGTCTATCTACTCCAATTGAAAAAAAAAAAAAAAGAAAAACAAAAGTGAAAAGATTGGAAAAGAGAAAGCCGGAAACCACATTTTAGAAAGATGATTAAAGTGTTAAATCTAGAAACCACGCGTTTCGGCGAGAACCTCTGCTCTCTTTGGCTATCTCAGGTTAGAATGAAAGGAACACAGAACAGCATGCAAGGACCCAAACGGCTACAAGAACACGTAGATTAAAATCCACTGTTCATGATGTTAAAAGGGCTCAAATTTAATAAAAACAAAGTTTTATCACCAAAATGTTTATGCTATTATTAAAAGGAAAGATCAAATTTTGTTGTCATTATTTAAAAAAAAATCAAATCCTTTCTAATGCGTTCGAAATTTTAAGTAAAAGTTCATTTTTGTTTTCTGTCAGTGATTCACGCTATGTTTGCATGAGTCGACTATTAAAAATATGGAGTCGGTCGAGTAAAATGATTTGGGGGCGAGTAAATTTTCCCTCGCTCTCGAGCGCCGGTCGAGTGATTTCTTTTTCAAATCTCAAAAGTCGTATATATATATATATATAAAGAATCAAACCAGGCAGCCGAATGTTACACTTAACATAAAAAAATAGTCCACACTACGAAATAATGAAGAAGAATAACACTAATGTACATCTATACACATTATATGCACATTGTATTTATATTGGGTGCGTTTATTTTGTTGTGTATGCAATGGCAAATGTATGTGCACATATACTTAATTCGGTCAGGTTTCAATCCTGGGTAAAAATCGGATGTCTAACCGTACTGATGAGCTGTGATAGAGCGAAACAGATCTGTCTGCGGATATATATATTGCAACAAAATGAAAGAACACGTAGATTAAAACCCACTGTTCAAGCAGTTACTTTTATAAAGAGTGCTCGATACAGAGTAGAGCTTAAGATCGTAATAGTTGTTACAAGGGTTTATAAAGGCATAGTATCACTACACAAAAGTTTTCATGTGTCGGAGCAGAACCACCCCTCTTCAGGTGATATGTTGTACTGAAAATAAATGGTGAAAACGATTTATTTTTGAAAATGTAAGATGTATTCATGGTTATTTCGGGAATTAGGGAGTAGTGGTTGTCAGGAATGGAATTTAGTGTGTCTAAACTAGTCAATCATCAGTTTGTAACCATAGAGATACACATTTGAGTTAGGAGAGGAGGCAGGATGGTTTAGATCAAGACAGGTCACTTTTTAATTTTATCTGCGTAAACTAATGAAGAGGAGCGGGTCTGCTCCGAAACATAACCTTTTTGTGTGTGTAGTGACAATATGCTTTTATAAACCATTGTAACAACTATTACAATATATATATATATATATATATATATATATATATATATATATATATATAAAAGAAAAAGTATAGGCCTATTTCGTGCGAACCATCATCAGCTTCTGTCTTTATAGTATAGAAGATTTTACTCGAATGAAATTCACAAAGGCCTCGAAAAAAACCTGAATAAAAATAAAGATCGCTCACTTAAAGATCGCATGCTGATATATATATATATATATATATATATATATATATATATATATATATATACAAAACGTGTACGCGTTTATATATGTGTACAAATATATATGAAAAAGATATGTGTATATATGTATGCACATATATAATTGAGTGAGAATGCATATTTGTGCATATGTGTACACACCCGGATAAGTTTGTATCTACGTACACGTATATTGACGAAATACATAAAAAATACTCTAGTTTCGGAAGACTGTCTTAAAATTCAACAGACATTGAATGTCTCTAATATATACGCCTTTCTTTATTACTCACTAATAGCCCGGCGTTGCCCGTGCAACTCAGAACATTTTAGTAATAGGAGAAGATGCCACTTTTTATTTTACATATTTTGTTTTTGTTTGAAAAAAAACACTTTTTTTAAAAAAAATATTTCAAATGTTTCAAAATTACGGGGAAAAATATTCACATTTTTTTGTTGATCTAATGAATTTTTAAAACGTCGCAATAAAATTAAATATAAAGGCTCATTTTTTTTAATAAAAAAATATTTTAGTCGCGTTTGACAATTGTGATTTGATTTCTGTGACATAATTCAGTAAACATCTTAGATCTTAGATGTTTTACGGAGCAAATGTAAACAGTCGTGTCCATTGGCAAAAAAGTGCGAAAGGGAAAATTGCTAAACATAAACTCAAAAAGTATGTGTCGATCTGACTTCCCTGTAGATATGTGTCCCTAGAAAGTTTGAATGGCGTAGCTTAAGAAATGTAGTCGTGCATAGGGAACAGTCACACACAGACTGACAGATTGCCTTTTATATATATATACTAGCATCATAGCCCGTCGTTGCCCGTGCAGTAGTAGTAGGAGAATATGTCAATGAAAGGAGCAGATGTATTTTATCTTACATATCAGTCTGAAATATTAAATCTGAAAAATAAAAAAGAATTAAATAATTCAATTTAACGTTGGCACTTTTTTTTACAAATTTTTGTTTTTGTTTAAAAAAAAACTTTTTTTTAAAAATATTTCTTTTGTTTCAAAATTACGGGGAAAAATATTCACATTTTTTTGTTGACCAAATGAATTTGTCGGAATAAAAATTAAATATAAAGGTTAATTTTTTTTTAATAAAAAAATATTTCAGTCGCGTTTGACACGTGTGATTTGATTTCTATGACATAATTCAGCAACCATTTTAGATCTTAGATGTTTACGTAGCAAATGTAAACCATCCGCTCCAATAGCCCAAAACTCCCAAATGGAAAATTTACTGAACTTAAACTCAAAAAGTATGTGTCGACATGGCTTCCCTGTAGATATGTGTCCCTAGAAAATTTGAATAGCTTAGCTTAAGAAATGTAGTCGTGCATAGGGAACAGTCATACACAGACTGACAGATTGCTTTTATATATATATATATATATATATATATATATATATATATATATATATATATTGTTACTTAGATTTTGCTCATAATAAAATTAAATCAGTGCACATTTGTATTAAAAAGTGTTCAATACAGTTATATTATAGAACTTTTGAATATTTTCCATTTGTAAACAAGTTATCACGCGACCCAGGTTTCTACCATGAGTGGTATCTTCAGGCGATTTTCAATAACTGATTTTACCGTTTACCGTTTTTTAATTTTTAAAGAATGCTCCCGTAACGGTGTTTTTTTTAACGCTCACGCGACAGGGAATTTTTGAACGCACAATTTTTTAAATTAACATTAATGGTAGAAAAACCTGGGTCACGTAATAAGTTGTTTACAAATGAAATATATATATATATATATATATATATATTAAAAGTAGGAAGATCAGCCGCTTACATACGCTATCTTGGTTTCTAATATAAACGCTTTCCTTTATCACTCACTACGCCTCTAATATATATATATATATATATATATATATATATATATATATATATATATATAGGCGTATATATTAATATATATATATATATATATTAAAAGTAAAACTATCAGCCGATTACATACGCTATCATGGTTCCAACCTTTCGGTACAGTTTGGCGTTATAAATTAACTGATTCTCTCACACATTATTTTGAAGATCAACAGGAAGTTAAAAACAGGAAGTTAAAAACAGGAAGTTAAAAACAGGAAGTTAAAAACAGAAGTTTCAAATAAAGGGGAAGAGTGAGTCAAGAGTAGCGAAATAGTATTTTATATACTTTCATCCGGATTTGTACAACTCTCAAATTTACATTTAATTTTCACGCTTTGTTGGCTAGTTTGGCACTACTCTTAAGGTTTTCTAGCTTGAACGAGGATTTATGATTATACCATTGCTTTTTGTAAATTATCTTCTGTACATCCTACGTATACTTTGCTCTGGCCATTCATATCTTGTACCTCTGCTTTAGATATAACTACCTCGACTTTACAAACTGCATCAGATGGACATTTATTTTATCAATGCAGTTAAATTTTTAATTTTTATTATTAATGATATGTTTCTGCAAATTATTCTTAAAATTTCTGGTCGCACACAAACACTCTAGGGTTTTGCCATGGATAATATAAAGCAATTTGACTCATGTCCACAACTTAACTTCAGTGATCTTAAATCGTTTTCCTTACATACAGTTTTGTCTTTTTCTTTCATTCTAAAATGAAAAGACTTAATTCATTGACCTTAGTAACAATATTGTCCTTTTTCATTCTTCTTTCAATGTAAAATGAAGAAGACAGGGAGTTCAGATGTTCTCAGCGAAACGCGTAGATACAGATTTTCCACTTTGTCTTTTGTTGCGTGTGCTATTACACATCCAACAAACAGACAATAATTTTTGAATACGAGATAAAGAAATTGAACATTGATTAGTCTATGCGTGGGATAGTTTCGCACAACACAACCAATTGCTTCAAAACCAAAATATCAACCTTAAATCCTAGTTTTGTTCATAGTCTGTTCGGATCGAAGATTACATCTACATCCTATCCATGGAGCTTAACTTATTCAAAAATATCGTATCGTCCAGTCTTGTTCAACCGCTTTCTCAGATCGAGGATTAAAATGATTTCGAGAGTATCATTCACATTAGTTTTAATGAGGACCATTAATATTTTAATGAGGACCATTAATATTTTAATGAGGACCATTCTTTTCGAACATTGCCACCTGGCGCTACAATATTATAATAAAAGATATATACTAAATAACACAAATCACATAACTTGAGGATTTTCCATCACAGCAACAGCTTAAAGGGATAACGCATATAAATCGAACATTGAATAATCAAAATGGTGTTCCAAACTCAATCAGTTAAGCGCCATACATGATACGCACCTAGGTGATCATGTTTCAAAAGAGACATGACTGACTGGGCTGAAAATTTTCCTACAATAGATTGCCATTACTTTCGGTGTTATACCGGTTGCTAACCAACGCTATAGAAAAAATATTCCCTGCTATTTAACCCACAACTGGAGTGAGAAGTGAAGGATTATTGCATTTCCAAGAGTATTTTCGCGTAAGTAAAAGCAATGATTCATCTGGAATTCGAACTCGGCTCTTCAATTTCTCCTTCCGCTACACCACAACGCACATCCCTATTCCAACATTTTTTTTCTTTTTTTGAAGTAGTGTTCCAAACTACTTCAAACAAACGGTTTGCCATCTTCAGTACGAAAAAGAGCATTAATAGTTAGTGGACTAGAAAAATCTATTTTCCTGATTTTATAAGTTTCAACTGAGAGCAGCACTGGCTACTTGGTTAATGAGTGTCGATTGTTTTCTTATAAGGAAATAGCTAATATAACTATTATCATTATCAGTTATGATCTTTATATACATTTATTATTGGTACTATTTATTTTGCGGTCATTTGCTTTTAATTCAGAGAAGTTTTATGATTAAAACAAAAACCTCTTTGCCTCATCAGGAAAATGTTTTCACTTGCTAAATATTAAGAAAATAGAGCATCTGGGTAAGAAATGGAAAAAAAATCCCCTTTCAAGAGTCCTATTTAAAAAGTTCCATTCCAAGTCCCCTTCTAAAAAGCATGGCCTCTGTAAATACATTTTAGGAAAGAAATTCAAGAAACGTTCTTTTTGTCTTGACCAAATGACACGTACTAATATTTATTTTCGTCTATTAAAAACGATCGATTTCAAAACCAACAAACAAAAGATAACAAAAAAATCTGCCTTATATGTTAAATTAATGCGACTGAACGTTTCCTTCTTGGTTTCCGTTAAAAAAAAAAAGACGAAATTCGCACAAAAAATGTCCGGATATTTGCTTAGTGCCAAACGTGTCTTTTGGCGGGATCTTGTCACATTCTATCTCGCTTTTTGGAAAGGAATATGCAGTCGTATTTTGCTGTACTTAGCAGCGAGAATCACGTACGTGAGATTTGAACAATGTGCATCATTCGTAGCGTTTAATGAACGAGCCACGAATCTAAAGAAATTCTTATAAAAGTTTTTTTTTAATGTTATTGTTGTTTTATGCTGAGCTATAATATGTTTGGTTTGAAAAAAAAAAAAAAACATTATTTTTTTTAATCGAAGGGGGATATTTTCTGTCTGAATTCCTGGGATGAGAAACTATCAATATTTACACTCTTTACATATTGTTCTCATCTTTGTTACTTACGGCCGTATCACGTGGAAATACCGGTTATTGTACGATCACCGCAGTTAAATAACGTAGAGCCTATTAGGTATCTTGATGGATGACCACTTGGGAAAAGCTGTAAGGTAGATGTGCAGGTAGTGTAATGGATAATGGTTCGGAATTGTTAATCGGTGAGCAGAGTTTCAAATATATTTGGGTTTGTTATAGTCTTTACTATGTGCGTTGTGGCGCAGTGGATATCAGCTCGGAACGAGAAATCGGAGTAAGTGAATGCAAAGAATTAAACTAGAATTTGATTTCTTGTTCCGAGCCAATATCCACTGCACTACAACGCACATCTCTCTCTCTCTCTCTCTCTATATATATATATATATATATATATATGGATATCAACTGAGAACGAGAGATCGGGGAGCCGAGTTCGAATTCCAGTTGAATTCCTTGCATTTGGGAAAGCTATTAATCCGTCTATTCCTTCCAGTTATGGGTTAAATAACAGGACAGATTGGGTTCTATAGCCTTTGTCGGCAACCAGTCTACCGCAGAAAGCAATGGCAACCTACTGCGGGATAATCTTCTGCCCAGTCAGTCATGTCTCTTTCGAGACATGATCGCCCAAGCGTGTATCACGTATGGCACTTAACTAACTGATTGATAGTCTTTACACGCAAGTATCTTTAGGAAAAATTAGACTTGTATCAATAAATTATTATATCCTCATAAAATCTTACGATCTAAAAATATATTTTTCTGGATTTAAATAACCTACAAAGGCCGTAGAAAAGCAATCTTATCTTTGTTGTTGTTATCACAATATTTCAGTTGTTATGCCCTCAGGCGTTCATCAGGTTATCCGGTTAACCTACAAGGAATTCCGAACTGAACACTTTCTGTAATTTACAGGTGTAGACTGTTCGCGTTGCACTGTCCATGTCTAGCGATATCATGCCTACTTCTTATTTTTCCTTCAGCCAGTTACGTGCCATACGTGATACACGCTTGGGCGATCATGTCTCGAAAGAGACATGACTGACTGGGCAGAAAATTATCCCGCAGTAGGTTGCCATTGCTTTCTGCGGTAGAATGGTTACCAGCCAAGGCTATATAACCCAATCTGTCCTGTTATTTAACCCATAACTGGAGGGAAGAGCCTGATTATTACCTTTCCCAAGGGTATTTGCGCTTAAGTGAATACAAGGAATTTAACTGGAATTCGAACTCGGCACCCCTATCTCACGTTCTGAGTCGATATCTATATATATATATATATATATAGATGTGCGTTGTGGTGCAGTGGATATCGGCTCGGAACAAGAAATCAAATTCTAGTTTAATTCTTTGCATTCACTTACTTGCATATACCCTTTGGAAAAGTATTAATCAGGTTCTTCTCTCCAAGTATGGGTTAAATAACAAGACAGATTGGGTTCTATGGCCTTGCCTGACAACCAGTCTACCGCAGAAAGTAATGGCAATCTACTGTGGGATAGTCCAGTCAGTCATGTCTCTTTCGAGACATGATCGCCCAAAGTGTGTATCACGTATGTCACTTAACTGGCTATTTTTCTTTAGTACTCACTTATTGTTCGTCTCAATACACATTTTCCGATCCAAGAATTTAACTCACTCACTATCTCACCAATTTCAAGAACTATCGCTTTAATCTAATAGATTATTGTCGATTATTACAATTCTCTGTGAAGGATTTGACGAGACAAGATGCCCTGAGCAGTGGAACGAGAAAAGTCAACCCCTGTAGATTTGATAAAGATTTCAGTTCAAATTTCCCTGAAGCTTATTGGACTGACAGTCTAAAGATGGCTAGATGTCACAACTGCGGAAACCTTTTATGGCCGGTAGTGTATATTAAAAATACTTCTTTTTTTTTTTTTAATCATATCACCCCAAGCAAGGCGGTAACGCCACTGATGCGCAGGGGGCTACGTAAGGGTAAAAAGAATGGAAAAGAGAAAGCCGGAAACCACATCCTAAACAGGAAACAAGGGATGAGCCTCTTCACCTGTTCAATAGATGTGGGTGGAGTGTGAACCGGGCGATAGTTTAGTCTATCTACTCCAATTGAAAAAAAAAAAATAAAAAAGGAAAAGAGTGAAAAGATTGGAAAAGAGAAAACCGGAAACCGCATCCTAAACAGGAAACAAGGGATGAGCCTCTTCACCTGTTCAATAGATGTGGGTGGAGTGTGAACCGGGCGATAGTTTAGTCTATCTACTCCAATTGAAAAAAAATAAAAAAGGAAAAGAGTGAAAAGATTGGAAAAGAGAAAACCGGAAACCGCATCCTAAACAGGAAACAAGGGATGAGCCTCTTCACCTGTTCAATAGATGTGGGTGGAGTGTGAACCGGGCGATAGTTTAGTCTATCTACTCCAATTGAAAAAAAAATAAAAAAGGAAACGAGTGAAAAGACTTTCAAGCTCTATTTCATATTCAGTGCTAGGAATTTTGAACTGAACCCTTTATTACAATCACTGGGTTATATCATTCTTATCCCTTGCGTAGTAGTGCCTCTTTTGGACGTCATGCGTTATCTCCCTCTAACCCTGCAAGTTACCTGTTTAATAAATGTTCACCCAATACAAGACACTTTTCCAATCTTTTCACTCTTTTCCTTTTTTATTTTTTTTCAATTGGAGTAGATAGACTTAACTATCGCCCGGTTCACACTCCACCCACGTCTTTTGAACAGGTGATGAGGCCCATCCCTTGTTTCCTGTTTAGGATGTGGTTCCCGGCTTTCTTTTTTTCCTGTCATTCTACTCTTAAGTAGCCCCATGTGCATCAGTGGCGTCACCGCCTTGCTTGGGGTGATATGATTAAAAAAAAAAACAACAAAAAAACTTCCTACTTGTGAAGCTCCCTTACATATACTTGCTTTCCTCACAACCTCCAAGAATTTAAATGCAATGACAATTCCCATATCTTATACACTTGACTCCAGTCCTTTCTACATCACCCTGTATATCTTGTTATTTTTCTTTCTCTCTACCTTT
This sequence comes from Ascarosepion bandense, assembly GCA_037127315.1. Lineage (NCBI taxonomy): Eukaryota > Metazoa > Mollusca > Cephalopoda > Sepiida > Sepiidae > Ascarosepion > Ascarosepion bandense. Next base: position 3,672,048 of record JBBBDQ010000175.1, on the reverse strand, counting down.
GCAACTGTCTTCAAATCTATGTCCCCATCTTTCACTTGCTCTTTCTCTGACAACTTCTATATCTAGTTTGTCTTTCTCGTCACTCACTTCCTGCCTAAACTTTTAATCTCTTATGCACCCCCTGCTCATCAGTGGCGGTGACGCCTTGCTTGGGGTGGAACGATAAAAAACATTTAAAAAAGAGGAGCAGTATGAAAAGAAAGAAGGGAAATAACAGAAGAAAAAGCGAGGAGTAAGTGGAGAACAAAGAAGGAGTAAAAAGAGGTAATCAAGGGGAGAAAATAGGGAGTGTAAGAGGTGAAAAAAGGGTTTTAAAGGGAGAAAAGGGGAGGTATAAAACGGGAGTATCAAAAAGAAGAAAAATGTGGAAGAGCAAGGAGAGATTAAAGAGAGGAGGATGAGGAGAAAATATATAGGAACAAGACAAAAAAGGGAGGAGTAAAAAGGGAGGTGCAATGGAAGGAGGAAAGAGAAACGAGAGAAGCAAAAAGTCGCAAATGTAGAAAAAAAGAAATAAAATGAGGTAAGCAAGGAAATGAGATGATAGAAAGGCAATTAATTTTTTTCTTGCAATCTTTTTAGCCACATGTATGTCACGATTTTTTAAATACTCTTATCATAAACCCCAGAGATTCAATTTTTTTTTCTCCCTTTTTTCATTTTTTTTTCTTTCCAAAATGAATTAAACGAGAGAATATCATATCTGGGAGTCATCCAAGAACAGGAATTAAGACCGAAGGAAAAGATCTGTTTATTTATCTAAAACCCAATCAGAGAAAGACCAAAAGAGAAAAATCCAGTCGTTAGCCGCACTCTTACGACCATCCAACCACCCAACACAAGATCTGCCGCATTTTCTAATTCGACATTGGGTCGCCCGAATAACACGATAGCACTTTCGGTAAACATGAATAAACAGAAGATAGGGGATAACCGGAAAGCAAGGCGAAGAGAATAGGGAGCAGGAATTAAGATAAAAAAAAAAACTCTGACAACACGAACGGGAGCTTTTAAGTAGCAAAATAGAAATAAATACGAGCGTACGTATAAATGCAAATAACAGTTAATGCCATCCAAGATTAACTTACGTTTTTTTTAGTATAACTTCGTTTTTTAAGAGTGTTGAAGATAAACTGATATTTTCTGGGTATAAGCAGACAAGTGAATAGACATTAAAGAAAAATAACTTCGTGATCATGCACATAATCAAATACATACACACACACACTCACATTGAGACACACAAAATTGTACACACAGATACACGCAGAATGATGAAGACAAAGGAATGGGTGCTAAATTGCACATTGGCACAACACACCTTAACACATTCAATATAGAGACGTAATGACTCACTGAAGTGCGTTGTGATGCAGTGGATATCGTCTCGGAACAAGAAATCTGTGTGTCGAGTTCGAATTCTAGTTAAATTCCTTGCATTCATTTACTCGCAAATACCCTTAAGAAAATGTATTAATCCGTCTCTTCCCTCCAGTTATGGGTTAAATAACAGGACAGATTGGGTTCTTTAGCCTCAGCTGGCAAACAATCTACCTCAGAAAGTAATAGCAACCTACTGCAAGATAATTTGCCCTGTCAGTCATGTCTCTTTCGAGACATGATCATCCAAGCATGTATCACGTATAGCATTTAAATCATTGAATGACTCACACTCATGAATTGCACACACACCCTCACACTTTGATATGCACAAATATACATTCACACGCAAGTACAGAGCTATGCTCATATACACACCTATTTGGGTAGTTCGATGTCGTGTAATGGTTAGCAAGCTCGAAATACGACTGATTCGAAAGTTTGGTACCCAATGATTTCGGTCTATTTTTTTTTTTAATCATATCACCCCGGGCAAGGCGGTAAGGCCACCGGTGTGCAGGGGGCTACGTAAGAATGAAAAGATTGGAAAAGAGAAAGCCGGAAACCACATCCTAAACAAGGAACAAGGGATGAGCATCTACACCTGTTCAATAGACGTGGGTGGAGTGTGAACCGGGCGATAGTTCAGTCTATCTACTCCAATTGAAAAAAAAATAAGGAAAAGTGAAAAGATTGGAAAAGAGAAAGCCGGAAACCACATCCTAAACAGGGAACAAGGGATGAGCCTACCTGTTCAATAGACGTGGGTGGAGTGTGAACCGGGCGATAGTTCAGTCTATCTGCTCCAAGTGAAAAAAAAAATATGGAAAAGTGAAAAGATTGGAAAAGAGAAAGCCGGAAACCACATCCTAAACAAGGAACAAGGGATGAGCCTCTACACCTGTTCAATAGACGTGGGTGGAGTGTGAACCAGGCGATAGTTCAGTCTATCTACTCCAAGTGAAAAAAAAAAAAAGGAAAAGTGAAAAGATTGGAAAAGAGAAAGCCGGAAACCACATCCTAAACAGGGAACAAGGGATGAGCCTCTACGCCTGTTAGTGCCACATCTAAAGGATATTTAGAAAATTTTTAGGGCACTTCGATGCGATGTAATCTTGTCTTGCTAGATCAGTTACAAAAGAGTGAGTTCGATCCTAACTGGGTGTTTCATATTTTTGGTCATGTGCCACAACTAAGCTACACTTAGTAAATCGTGAGCACTTCAGCCTGCTGAGATGGTTTAGCGAACTTGTTTCCCTAGATCTGTAAAGTGAGTTCGATTCTCACTGGATTACCTTATATCTATGCTACGCTTAGAAAATCTTCGCATACACAAATTCTTAAAGGGATGCAGTAATTCACGTAAAAGCCTGTTGGGACGTCCGCGCCTATTCGGCTATAATAGACTATTCCATTACTATGTAAAGTAATGGTGGCATCTACGTAGGAGACTGTGCCGAGCAGCCGTATCGACAAGTCCGTCGTAGACTTCCGGTGACGACCCGGAAGTACCCATTGCTCATACTACGTCTTACGACGGTTGAGACGATTAACCTCTATTCTTGTATTGGATACTAATAACCTTTGTAAATACTATTTTCACAGAGTACAACAATTAATCTATTCCTGTTGTTGAGTTATTTATTCTTACTCACGACACAACAAAGCCCCACAAGCGTGTGTGTGTGTGTGTGTGTGTGTGTGAAAGGGAAAGAGAATATATGATATATTCGGGGGTTACATTATAGATATAGATATACACTACCTGCCATAATTATCAGGACACCCCAGTGTTTTAAAAAAAATCTATTTCATATTATTTTTTAGTATATATTTCCAAGCGAATAATTGTAAATGAAAATAGAATGCTTCTTTTGTTAATACTGCACAATAACATACATATCAAATGTATTTATAAATATTTACTAATTACCTATATTGCAGTTTCATCAATGAAAGAATGAAGAAAATTTAGGGTGATTCAAACGAGTTCATCTTTCCTTCCTTGATTTGTAAAATTTTGCAAAGTAATAATAAAAAAAGAACCATTCTATTTTCATTTAGAATTATCCACTTGGCAATAAATACTAAAAAATAGTATGAAATACATGAATTCTTTTAAAAAAACTGGGGTTTCCTAATAATTATGGCCGGTAGTGTATATTGAAAATACTTTCAAGCTCTTACAATGCTATATTTCATATTCAACGCAAAACAAAAGACTTGTAAAATATAAAAAAAAAAAAAAAAAGAGGGGACTATTCTAATAAAACCAATATATCAAAATGTATTATCTTGCTCTATGTCATGGAGAAACACACATATTCTTCAGATAATGGACTCTCCCTCCTATATTAATAAAAGTTAATAGGAATTTCATAGGAGTTCTTTAGAGTCCTATTGGAGTTCAGTAGAAGTACTATGCAGTTTATATTAGCCGGCAGTTAGCCGAATACTAAGGAGTCAGCTTTCAGTGGAAGATTAACAAGTTCCTAAAATTTTGGCTTCGTTAAATTGATTAGCAACCGACATAGCACGATTATAACCTTCAGTGCGAAAACTACTCCACAAGGCTATATCACAGTTACAGCTGAAAATAATTTATCAAGGCTTTTTTTTTATCATATCACCCCGAGCAAGGCGGTAACGCCACTGATGTGCAGCGGGCTACGTAGGAGTGAAGAGATTGGAAAAGAGAAAACCGGAAACCGCATCCTAAACAGGGAACAAGGGATGAGTCTCTTCACCTGTTCAATAGACGAGGGGGGAGTGTGAACCGGGCAATAGTTTAGTCTATCTACTCCAATTGAAAAAAAGAAAAAAAAAGAGTGAGAAGATTGGAAGAGAGAAAACCGGATACCACATCCTAAACAGGGAACAAGGGATGAGCCTCTCACTGTTCAATAGACGTGGGTGGAGTGTGAACCGGGCGATAGTTTAGTCTATCTACTCCAACTGAAAAAAGAAAAAAAGAGTGAGAAGATTGGAAGAGAGAAAACCGGAAATCACATCCTAAACAGGGAACAAGGGATGAGCCTCTTCCCCTGTTCAATAGACGTATTTATCACAGCTTTTTCTAAAACAATGAAAGACTAATTTAATACAAAATAAAAAAGTAAAACTTGAAGGAGGAGTATACTCTATTACCTGTAATAATTGCCACAAGGAATACATCGGAAAAACTCTCAAAGAATTTAAATAAAAGATTATCTTAAGACAAAAGTAATTTTAAAAAAAAAAACAACAGCCACGCATCTGCAATCAGCGCAGGTGACCCCCAAGGGTCGCTTATCGGTCCAGCCCTCGACTTTCTCCCCATAAATGATCTGACTAAAAGTATCTACTTTTATGTGCCGTTTCACTTCATGACATAGATGATCATAGCTCTCCACATCTTCCTGTTCCTTGTAGATCTCGTAATATATGTTGTCTTCTTATTTCTCCCAAACTTTGCTCTGCCATCCATTTACGCAAGCCCATCAAGCAAGCCACACCCTTTTTCCCCTGCCCCTCCTCCCCTCACCCTGCACTTTGAGTATCAGATTCTCCAAGCCCTCCCTCCTCATAATATGTCCCAGAAACTTAAACTGTCTCTTCCTGATGTTAAGTATAATTTTCTTTTGCTTCCCATTATCTCCAAAATCTCGTAGTTGCCCACATGTTCGGCCCAGGATATCGTCAGTATCTTTCTGTAGAACCGCATTTTTGCTGGTTTGAGTCTCCCCTTCGTCTTTGAGGAGATTGTTTAGCAATCGCTGCTATACAGGAGGACAGATATCACATAACAGTTCAGTACACATTTCTTTGTTTCCAAACAAATGGTCTTTCAATATTCTGCTTAGCTTTTGGAATGCGTCTTTGGCCATGGCAATCCATCTTCGGAACTCAATGTCGCAATTTCCGTCCCCTGCTTAAGAGTATACTGAGATCATTTGTGAATATCTATATTGATGATACAACGGTATATGGGTGCACCTCCAAAACCGACGATGATCAGAGATTAGAAGCTGATCATTCCTTTGAGCTATTTTCAACATCTCAGTGGGTAGAAAACTGGCTGGTTACATTCAATGCCTCAAAAAACAAACTAGTGACACAGAAATTTCATCAATCGTGATAAACAAATTTTCCGTCAGGGAAGCCACGTGCCTTCAGCGACTATTTAAATGTCATACGTGATACAAACAACAGATGCTTCTGTTGATCTATGAATGCCTAGACAGATTTCCCCGCAGTGGGTTGCCATTTCTTTCTTCGGTAAATTGGTTGCCAAACAAGGCTATAAAATACAATCAGTCCTTCTATTCTATTATTTTAACTAGATGAGTTAAGTAAGTGCCATACGGGATATACGCTTGGGCGATCCTGTCTCTTTCGATCCATATCTGATCCATGAATGACTAGACTGATGTTCCCGCAGTAGGTTGCCATTTCTCTCTGCTGTAGATTGGTTGCCAAACAAGGCTATAAAATACAATCAGTCCTTCTATTCAATTATTTTATCTAGATCAGTTAGTTAAGTGCCATACGGGATATACGCTTGGGCTATCCTCTTTTTTGATCCATGTCTGACTAGGCTGATGATTTTACCGCAATAGGTTGCCATTTCTGCGGTAGACTGGTTGCTAAATAAGTCTATAGAACTCAATCTAATCCCTAACTGAAGGGAGAAGTGATGGATTTTTACTCTGTTCCATAAGTATTTGCGCGTAATTAAATGCAACGGATTCAACTGGAATTCGAACTCGGCTCTCCGATTTCTCGTTCCGAGCCGATGTCCACTGCAACAAAACTCATACTGGGATTAAACTCAGCCTAGATCACAACTTGAACTCTTGCATACAATCCATTGCTAAAGAGGATGGAAACCTGTCATGTCCCGTATAGCGCTCTATCAAGTAACTCACTCTTCCTGCTACCGTCTATATTTACAAGAGGCAAACAAAGTCTAAAATGGAATACTGTTGCCATATACAGGCAGCGGTTGTCTAGTCTTCACTTATCACTCTCGATTGAGACGAAAAGCGTCTCCGTGCCTTTGTAGATGACAAATTATTTTCCTCCCTACAACCCATTTTCTCACAGACAAAACGTCGCAAAACTCTATCGCTATTACTATGGCGAACGTTCAGATTAACTACACTGCTTAGTTTCACTAGTCGTAACCTTCATGACAAATATATTCTATGCCATGCACATTAGAGGGAACTACCCTCACTCCCTTCTTAGTTCCACTAGTCGTAACCTTTATAGGAAATAAATTCTATATTATCTAACAATTAACTTAAACGAAAAAATTAAAATTGCACACCAGCAAAAACGGATCAAAATGACTAAAATATTTTGGAAAAACCCAGAATAAAACAAATTTCACAAGTCAGTGTGATAAGTAAGATTCTAGATTTTGATTGGACAGGAAATACTAAATTGATCTATAATCTCGTCAATTCTTCTTAAGACCTAGAAAATAGGAATGCCATTCAGAGCCGATCACATGTCTAAAATCCACTACTTATTCACGTGTCTTGACTGGTCAAATCAGTCCGAGATGGGAGCGTTAATCTGAAGGACCTAACATAATGTAATTAAGAAATTTCAAGACGCCAACCTTGTCATGTCTTGTCGACATGCATTCGTTTACCTCTCCTTCCAATTTTCCTTTCTTCCTCTTCACCTACACACCATCAAAGAAAGCAACAACACGATACTCCAACAGACTCCGATAAGTACAATCTCCTTTATTGCCTGACTTTTCTTTTCATTTTTCCCTGCGAACAACTGCCTTGTGAAAGTGACACCCAAGAGGTGGCTTTTCCGACGAGTACAATCTTAACCTGTACAAGTATCTGGTTAACCGTTATCTATCACACATATTCACATAATTTATCTCTTACACTGTAAACCCCTAACTCAAGTGGCTTTCGAACCTTGTACCGACTGAACATCATTTAAAAAAACACCCAATGCTGTAGTTGCTCAACGTAATGAGTCTGATCAAAATTTTGATTTAACAAATGATACTTTAATTAAAAGAGAAAGCACTTTACTAAGACAAAAATATATAGAAAAGACTTTGATCGCTAGATCATCCACAGCAAATTTTACACCCAGCATTTCACCTTTCTCATGAGGTCTTTTATTACGCTTACGGCCACAACACATTTGAAACACTGTTCCCGTAAATCACTGCGGTTAAGCAACGTCGAGCCTGGTCAGTACCTAGATAGTTGGTAGTTTCGGAATGCCAAGTGCTGTAAGCTTGGATGTGGTGTAAAAGATAATGGCTCAAAATTGTTAATGGGTGAACTGCGTTCAAATTTCAGCCGGATTCGTTTTTATTCACTTCCGCCCAGTTTTGGAAAAGGTGTGAAACCACACATTCTCTCCACAACTATGGGCTAATTAATAAGTCTGTTGTGGAGGAATATCTTGTCTTAACCAGGAATGGGTATGGCCCGGGTTATAAAAGACCTGGACTAGAACGAACTACAGAGAATGATCGAGAGTGTTCGTGACTATACGAGAGTCTTCGTCATTACACGAGAGTGATCGAGATTATTCGTCATTATACGAGAGAGATCGAGAGCCATCGGCCTTAGACGAGAGTAAGACGTCAGTAGACGGAAACCTTTTTCTCAAGACGGACGCATACGTCCTATACAGAGACATTGGCTTCTTAATTGCTATTCGTGTTAACCGTTCGTTTGTGTACTTGTATTTGGTTTATTGTACTGAGGTATAATAAATCTCTATTCATATATCCTCAGTGTTTAGAGTTATTTCTTGCATTATTCTTTCTCTGTTTATCCCCTCCCGGGATACAACAAAGACAATTAACACTAAATCATTATTATAACAAAACTGATAATAATACAAACAAAATAAATAGGGGACTAAACAAAATCGGCTAGAGTATATTTATAAAAGACATTTAAATATTAAAAATTTTACTATTATTTACTGCTGTCCTTATCTTTATTGTCACGTTTAGGACGTTTCGGTCGTTGTACGATCCTGTCTTCTTCAGGTGCTAGGAATTTCGAACTGTATATCGATCACTGGGTTATATCATTTTCATTCCATGTGCGATGCTACGTATGGATGTCATGTAGTTATCTCCCTTTAACTTAACTCTCTATGTTATTTGTTCACTTTTGCTGTAGCCAGGTATTGAACTCAAAACTATTTGTGTTTAGTAACTGGAATTAATCAACGCTTGTATCCATTGGACCATGAATCCTCAGTGCATATAGGCGTTGGATATAGGTCATCTCATAAGTATAGACAAATACTGAAATTTCATCGTCCGCTCTCCTTCATGCGTGTGTGTAATCACATTAATGTCAATACGTCTTTAGTCCGATAAAGTTCTACATAATGGAACGCGTCAGTTAAAAAAAAAGTCCTACATAATGAACGCGTCAGTTAAAAAAATTCCAAAAAATACATAAGAAAATATTCAATACATCAGTAAATGTTAAATTGATGTATCTCATTGACCGACTGCAGAGCTTCATGCTCACAGGGTCATATAGTTTGATGAATCTATTGATTTATTGCCAGATCTCTTATACTAAAAAACACGTTTTCAGAGGCAACGGTATCTGGTTTTGATACTGTTCATTCTGAGCGCATTAACACATGTTCACACCACCCAAGAAGGCAGTAAAAACAAAAGAAAAGAAGACGTGACGACGATAAGACATTATTTTTGTTTTGTCTTGCTTTTTGTGTCTCTTTTGTTTGTGGTTGTAACATAACAGTTGGAAACATATGGAATAGTTTAAAGAATTTGCCAAATAACGGTCTTTTTGTCGTTAGTTGTTTATACTCTCATTCCATTTTACTTTACGAAGAAAAATTAATTTCAGCAGACTACGTCTGATGAAGAACAACTGCTGACTGACAATGTGTGTACAAGACAGCCAGATACATCTGATACTCATAGTAGCTCTTGTTGTGTTAGTAATTTAATTAGTTTTTTCGTCTTCACCACATTTTCCGCCGTAGAATACGCGCGACACGCTGTCTCTTAGTTTGACGAGGTAATTCGCCGTTTTCTTGAGCCTTTTAATAGGATGATCATCATTGTAAAAAAATTATAATTTTCCTTTTAGTCTTCATTTTTCGTAAAACTTCCTCACTGCTCACATACTCAATCCATAGTATTCTTAGTAACTTTGTATATAACCACATCATTGTAAGTCATTTCATTTGTGAGGAAATTGTCCCGTATTCACTGTCATGCAGTTGACTAAAGATCGAAAATTTTGAAAACGTGTCTTTTTAAAATATGTGCGTAGTGATGAAACGAGAAATCGGAGAGCCAAGTTCGAATTCCAGTCAAATTCGTTGCATTCACTTAAGCGCAAATACTTTTTGTAATAGTATTACTCCGTCTCATCTCTCTCCAGCTATGGATTGCATAGCAGGACAGATTGGGTACTACAGCCTTAACTGGCAACAAGTCTACCACAGAAAGTTATGGTAACCTACTGCGGGAAAATCTTTGGCCTGGTCAGCTATGTCGCTTTCGAGACATGATCCTCCAAGCCTGTATTAAGTATGATACCTAACTGACTGACTGTATAGTTGAAAGCATAAGTTTTTTCCTGGGAATAAAGTGGGGGGGGGTCGGTTTTCTGTTGTTATGAAGTAATAAACTTTTCCCTCTAGAATTAGTACAAATTAATATAATGGGAAATTAATGCAATTAAAGCCTAATTTAGATCCTAAAGTGGGGGATGTTTTTTTTATTGTTATAAAGTAATAAATTGAACCCCCATTAAATACTATTTATTAATATAATAATATAATACATCTCAGCTCCCTCCAGCTATGATATTGTAATAATTTACATATATAGATATTTTGTAAATTAATACATATTATATAATTGAAAGGGCACCTTGGCGTGGTGTAATGGTTCTCAAGCTCGTCTCGCTAGAATCATTATAATTTAGTAGTGAGTTCAATCCTCACTGAGTACCCCCTGCTTTCGGTCGTGTGTCACGTGTAATCTACGCTTAGAAAATCACCTTTCTCCAGATTTGGGGGTTGGACGCAGAGCTAACAACCCTGCTCCATAAAAAACAGTTTGTTACGGAAACAGCAAAAACGCTGTCCTACACACCATTAGGTCTAACGGAAAAGTTATATAATACATCTCTGCTCCCTCCAGCTATGGGATGAATAGCAGGCCAGATTGGGTCCTATAGCCTTGGTTGACAACCAGTCTACTGCAGAAAGTAATGGCAACTTACTGCGTGAAAAATTTCTGCCTGGTCAGCTATCCCTGTTTCGAGACATGATTGCCAATGCGAAAATCACGTATGGCATTTAACTGACTGACTTTCTTTTCAAAACTCTCTTGAATTCTTTTTCCGTTTTCATTATTGTAATGATTTTTTTACTTTTAAATATTTCGCCATTTTTTTTCTTTCATTCACTCTTTTTCGCCTTCTTTTTTTATCATTATTCTCTTTTAATTACTCTTTTATTTCTCCAATACATACTTGTTTTTCTTCTTTTTTCTTCCCCTGCTTCATCGTTTGTCTTCTATATATGTATATGTGGTGAAAATATGAACAAAGAGTTAAGAAAACAAAACTTAAAAACGGCAAGATTGCATGGCCAAAACATATTTAAAAAAGCAATCTTTTTTTAATCGTTTTACCTCAAGCAAGGCCCTACCGCCACTGGTGCGCAGGGGGCTACATAAGAGAAGAGTGAAAGTTTAATTAGGAGGAGAGCGAAGAGAAAGACGTCAGGCAAGCAAGTATACGGAAGGGAGTTTCACAGGCGGGAAGTTTCCCAACTATACTTTTCTTATTTGTACTACTGCAACTTTTGTCTCACTTTCCTTTTTCTTTTTTTTTTTTTTTTTGGTGCGTGTTTGAAGATGTAACATAAGAAAAGAAAATGATTTACCAAAACACAGAGCTAAATCACGAACAAATATTTAATTTACTAAAAACACAAAATAAAGGTATATACAAATATACAATTTTGACATTCAAAACAGAAAACAGAGTGTTACGATGGGAAAAGGGAAATTAAGGGAATCAAGTATCTTTACCACTTTAGGGCTAGCAAAGTAATCTAAGTGCTAGCAAAGTAATCTAACTGGAAATCCTCAAATGTGTATATAAAGATTAAGTTTTAGTTTGGTCAATGAAAATATTCAAAAATCCTATTTACCAGTTTAGTTCCATGAGGTTCTTTTTTTTTCTTTTTCTTGGTCGGCAACTTTCCTAGAGATTCTTTCGGCTGGATATAATAATCTACAAATCAAAGCTGGAGTTGATAACACCAGAAATTCCGTTTTTACAACTGACTACTCTCGTCAAAAAACCTATTTTTATAGGAGCTAGTAACTAATTAGCATATTTCTCGAATCATCTAGATTTTTCTCGAATATACTGGAATTATCTAGAATCTTCGAAACGTTCTATTTCTAATTTCTCTATTTTACAACTACTTCATGAATGAAAACTTTTTGTGTTAACAAGAAGGACTCAGTAGAATCCATTACTATAAATTTGAACCTTTCTGTGGACTTTATTAATTTATTTTATATAGAAATGAATCCTCGTAACAATACATTCTCTCTTTCTTTCTTTTTTTTACTCCGCCCCATCGTTATTCTGTTTTCGTTGTACGCTCTATTTTGACATGCTCCACAAGTTCGTTTGTTTTTCTCTTCCTTCTACATCTTTAATCTTTCTCGTCTTTAGCTTCATCATTCTTCACTTACTTTTCTAATCGATCATCTCCTGTCTTACATCTATTCTTTTGAAAAGATTTGTTTGAACATTATTTTTATCGATACTCGTATTTAAGTAGATATTCTGTTTTTAAATAAACAGTATTATATATTTATATCTTCCGGCCTGATTATTTACGATAAATTTTTATTACGAAAATGTGTGTCATTCGGCAGGATTCGAACCTGCGAACCCTATCCACATAGGGAAAACTACCATATGATCTGACACGTCTTAGACCTCTCCACCACGAATGACCTTCAGTCTAAATGAGGTTTTAATCAAACCTATATAACACAGTTTCCGATTTATCGCAATAACCATATCTGCTCTGAAATGTATCTTAATGTCAACAAATGTAAACATGTTACGGAAATTAACGAAGATTAACGAAACTTGTTTATAAACAACCGACAATTTGAAATTGTTTATTCTTTTGTTCACTTTTCTTCCTTCACTACATTTTGCCTTTCCTTCACCCTCTTCTTCTTTTCTTTATTTTGTATTCCTTTACGTATTCGTTCACATTTTTCTTCTTCTTTCTTATCTCTTTTTTTCTATTGATTCATTTTTCGTCTGTTCTTTTCATTCTGTAGTCTGTCGTTTATCTTCCCTCCTTCCTTTCATTCATTCATACATTCCTTCTTTTTTTCTTCTTAGCGTTCGTTTTCATGCTTTTCTCTCACTATATCCTTTTTCTTCTTCTGTTGGTTTTTTTTTATCTTTCCTTCCTCCTACTATTACTTCACTCCATTTTTCCCCATATACTCCTCATTCATTCTCTCTTTCTTTGTACTTTTTCTGTTTCTTTGTTCATCTTCCTTTTCTTTTTTCTTTAATTCTTTTTTCTTTCCCCTGTTTCTACATTCACAACCCTTTCTTCGTTTAAACCTTTTTTTCTTCTTTTGCCACAGCCTCCTTCTTTCTCTCCTCTTCCTCCATTTTCTTCTTCGTTATTTTTTATCGTTCCTAATCTATCTCATTCTTTTCATACAATTCTTTCTTCTTCTTCTTCTTCTTCTTCTTCTTCTTCTTCTTCTATGTCCACCCACATAGAATTATAAAGCCATACACAACCCATTTATAACAAAGATAAAAGGTACACACTCATATACAGCCGTATACAGCGATAATGCGGTATCAGTTAAGTGCCATACGTGATATACGCTGGGGCGATCATGTCTCGAAAGAGACATGACTGACTGGGCAGAAGATTATCCCGCAGCGGGTTGCCATTGCTTTCTGCGATAGACTGGTTGCAAGTTCTATTATTTAACCCATAACTGGAGGGAAGGGAAGGATTAATACCTTTTCCAAGAGTATTTGCTCGTAAGTGAATTCAAGGAATTCAACTGAAATTCGAACCCAGCTCCCAGATTTCTCGTTCCGAGCCGATATTCACTGAACCACAACGCACGTCCAATGCGGCATACATGAAGCAAAATAATATGAACGCAAAAATTGAAAACATCTTGAGATTTTAAATGCCCAGATTCTCATTGGCTAAGCTTGTGCACACGCATAGACATATATATGTCCACATCTGCTATATATCACATAAAAGGGTTTCATTTGTCCCCCACCGTTTAAGATGACGTCATGTTTTTACCTTTGTGTTCAAGTTGCTTTTAGTGAAATCTTCATCAGGTCATCTCTGTCAACTTGTTCATTCGACGCCACTATCAAATGGTTTTAAAAGTGTCTCCGCTAACGTACGACTAGCCGATAACGAACACGTTGAAAGCGATTTGGCACTTTCTTCGAAAAATAAATAAATTGCTTCCCATCGCCACTAATCCTCGATTATCGCATAACCTTTTTGGGCGCAAAGAGCTGATTTGTCACGTGATGTTGTTTTAAGGCGCAGTCATTGGTTTCTTTTACAATACGTCTAGTCATTTCTTCCCTTCTTCTTTTTATTTTCTCTTTCCTTTTTTTAATTTTATTTTATCGCTCTTGTTTTGCCTCTGAGGTCGGCTGATATAGTAAAAATGGAAAGTCAGCTGCGACATATTTGGGAAAGACGTAATAGTAATCAAGAATCTCTACTGGCAGTAAACCGCCTGTATACGGACAGGAAATGCATTCAGCAGATATACAAAGATAGAAAGGGACGTAAGACAACGATGTGTCTTTTCGCCGGATTTATTCAACGTGTACAGCGAGACTATTCTGAGGACCCTAGAAGTTATGTCAGAATTCGTCATCGGAGGTCAAAATTTAAACAACATAAGGTACGCAGATAATACAGTGCTGATAGCATACACAGAAAGGAAACTACAAGACCCCCTACAGAAGGTGGCTGAAGAGAGTGACAAGAAACGACTACAAATAAACTACAAGAAAACTGAATGCATAGTCATCAGCAGAAAGGGTAGCCCAAAATGCCAAATACAGGTGGGGGATACTAAAATTAAGCAGGTACAAAAATTTAAATACCTGGGAAGTGTTCTAACAGAAGACGGAAAGCGCAACACTGAAATCCGAAGGCGAATTGACATGGCAAAGAAGCATTCCAGAAATTGAGTAAAGTATCAAGAAACAGGACAATTTCGCTAGAAACAAAGAAGAGAGTACTGGATTGCTATGTGGTGTCGGTTCTTCAATATGGCAGTGAATGCTGGACAATATCATCAAAGATGAAGGAAAATCTGGAAGCAACTGAAATGTGGTTCTACAGAAGGATGCTGCGCATATCATGGATCGAGCATGTGAGCAATGATGAGGTTTCAGAAATGATGGAAACAAAAAGGAAACTAATATTGAGCATCAGGAAGAGACAACTGAAGTTCCTGGGACATGCAATGAGGAAGAGAGGCTTGGAGAACATAATACTAACAGGCTAGATAGAGGGAAAAAAGACAGGGAAAAAGCAGTGGATAACATATTTGAAGGGCCTGAGCAGGTGAATGACAGAACGGGGGTTGCGTGTTGTAACAGGAGAAATCGTGCTAAGAGCCACCAGGATAGGAAGACGTGGAAATCCATGATCGCCTACGTCCTGAAAGAACAGGGTACATAGAAGAAGAAGATAAAACATATCTGTGATAAAAAAGAAAAAAAAGACGAATCTATGGACATTTCCACTTTAAAATATATTTCAAAATTTGGAGAACACATATTTTGCTTGGATCTGTTCACGTTTATTTATTTGTTTTTATAATCGTTTCACCCTAAGCAAGTGAGGACCACATTGGTGCGGAGTGGGGTCACAGAGAGAGAGAGAGAGAGAGAGAGAGAGAGAGAGAAAGAGAGAGCGAGAGAAAGGAACAAGGTACAAGGCATGTCGAAGAAAGGATAAGAGAAAAATGGGTATCAAGGAAACGGAAGATAAAAATTGAGGTTGCATTTAAACTTTTAGAGATTGTAGCAAGTATATGGAAGAGAGCTTGACATGCGAAAAGTGCGAAAAAAGAAAAAGATAGAGTAGAAGTGGCGGTTATATTTGACGATTTTGGTGGTAAAAGAGTGGGACCTAGTTGCCAATCTAGTAGCACAAATAAATTCATCTGATCGGGGCATCAGGAAGAGAAGCTCGTCAGACGCCATGAAAATATTTATCGAATAGACAAAGGGAAGCCACATTACTCGGTGAGAAACTGACTGAAACCGAGCTGCTAGATCGGAATTGATTACATTGCAGATCCTTCTTTGGATTTTGTCGAGCACCCCGAGATCAATAGCAGGAGAACTGGACTAGATATGCACGATGGAATGGTAGATTTATAAATGTGCAAGATGGATTCTGATGGAAAAAAACTCCCTAGCCTGACACAGTGACCCAACCTTCTTAGCGGTAGATGTAGCTATTGATTCGATGTAGCCATTTCAATTTAGGTTGGATGAGAAAATGAAGCCAAGGAAGTACAGTGTGTTTCTTTCGTGGAGACTAGCGTTATCCATACTGATGGAAGGTAGGAACATTTTTCTATAGTGGTGTAGGGACACAATAGTTATCTTCCCTTCAGGGGAACAACAGTTGTCTTCCGTTTTGAGGAACTCTTTTTTTATCTGGGGTCAGTTCCCTTCCTGGCTGGAGTGGGATAGTCACAAAGAGCAATTGCTGGCCCAACGGTATGTCGTTTCTTATCTAGTCTTGCTAAAAATATTCTCGTCCATTTGAACAACTTGAGCATTCTTCTTTTTTTGGGACTTACTTAAACATCCGTGATGTATGTTACTTGTTTGTGTTTTAGTAAATGCCTATTTGTTATTGCCATGTACTTGTCCTTTTTTACTACACGTGCTACGACAGCGTGTTAATATTTGTTGTTCAAAAGTTCATATTAGTATCGCGTAACTGGTAATATCGCCAGTTCGCAACACAATACTAAGTGGTAAAAGGACAGCAAATTCCAGAAATTTGAATAAACATTCCCTCTCTCCCCCCCTCTCTCTCTCTGTCTGTCTGTCTGTCTCTCTCTCTCTCTCTCTATATATATATATATATTAAAAAAGAAATCGGAGTCTAACCATACTGATGAGCTGTGATGCAGCGAAACAGATCTGTCTGCGGATGACAATATATATATATATATATATTGTAAACGAGTTATTACGTTTACAAATGGAAAATATTCAAAAGTCCTACAATATAATTGTATTGAACACTTTTTAATACAAATATGCACTGGTCTAACCTTATTATGACCAGAAACTAAGTAATTAAACAATCAATATATATAAATACATATTTGTCATTCACATTTCGATGTATCACAACTCGTCAGTGTGGCAAGACATTCACTTGCTTCTGGCTAGGATCGAAACATGACCGATTTGGTGCCAGTCATAGTTGCTAACGCCTAAGCCATAGGCGTATGGAATCAAAAGGGAAATGTTAGCGTGTTGTATATTGGTTTTGTTTTTTAGCAGAAATTTCTTTGACTGGTGGATTATTTGTCTTTATTTTATTTTTTTCCCTAGTCTGTCAGTCAGTCTCTTTCTTTCTTTCTTTCTTTCTTCCGTTTTTCCTGTTGGCCGGCCGTATTTTAGTTACCTTGGTGTATAGGTCACTCTGGCTATTTAATTAACCCTCCCATACCCATCATTCTGTGCCCAAAAAGTTAAAAAATTATTTTTTTCAATTCACTGGCAGTAACAATGTGCGTTTTGGGATGGAATCAACTGTCTTGAATATTGTTAAAAGTAAGCCATTTTTTGTTCGTTTTTGCCTAATTTTTGCTTAATTTTAAACTTTTCATGCCTAATTGAAGGATTGGTTCTGTTTTTTAGAAGAAATTTCTTTGACTGGACTTTAACTAAGTTAAAACTTAGCAAGTGACCATCCTTTTTTTTTCTTTTTCTTTTTTCTTTCAATTGGAGTAGATAGATTAAACTATCGCCCGCTTCAGACCGCACCCACGTCTATTGAACAGGTGTAGAGGCTCATCCCTTGTTCCCTGTTTAGGATGTGGTTTCCGGCTTTCTCTTTTCCAATCTTTTTACTCTTTTCTTTTTCTTTTTTTTTTCAATTGGAGTAGATAGACTAAGCTATCGCCCGGTTCACACTCCACCCACATCTATTGCACAGGTGAAGAAGCTCATCCCTTCTTCCTTGTTTAGGATGTGGTTTCCGGCTTTCTCTTTTCCAATCTTTTCACTCTTACGTAGCCCACTGCGCATCAGTGGCGTTACCGCCTTGCTCGGGGTGATATGATAAAAACAAAAGAAAAAAAAAAGCGAGGTATACACACACCAGTCACCGAAAGAACTTAATTCATTGCTGAAGAGTAATACATAAATTGCAGAAGTGGTAAGTGTCTTTTTTTAAAAAAATTCTCTTTAGAGAGCTCAATCGTAATAAGAGCATATATATATATATATATATATATATATATATATATATATATATATATCCTGTCACGCTCATGGAGAAAGAGAGACACAATAGCGAGGCAGTGTCGGCTCAGTTCATTAGAAAGACAATTTCCAGGTAGTATCGGCTCAGTTCATTCTCTTTACTACCAGTTATTAAACTTTACTACCAGTTAGATAGATTATGCTATTCCCAAACAAAAATACTAAAAAATACCTCTTATGTTCATACAACCATAGACAAAAAAGCCATAATTCCTTGTAATTTTAAAAATAGCGCGTTCAAAAATTACCTGCCACGTGAGCGTTCAAAAAGAAAAAAAAAACACCGTTACGTGAGCGTTCTTAAAGAAAACGGCAAACGATCAAATAATTTATTTCAAATCGCCTATAGACACCACTCGTTGTAGAAACATAGGTCACGTAATAACTCGTTTACAAATGAATATATATATATATATAGAGAGAGAGAGAGAGAGAGAAAGAGAGAGAGAGAGAAACAAACATTTTTTGATATTGCAGTTTCTTTCAATAAAAATATAATTATTGCCTTAGAAGAAAAAACTCATATATCGTCAATTTTTTTCACATGCCATGTACTTTTAGAACGTAAATGACTAGATTCTTTATCATCTGTGAATTGCCATGACTAATTGGGAATTTTCACGGTTTTAAATACATAGTAATTTTTATCTCCTAGACTGACTACCACCCAAAATTAGGGCCTAGCCTACATGAATATTTAACCCATATCTAGTGAGGACGAGATGGATTACTGGCTTTTCCAGTGTCATTAATACAAATAAAAAAAGTAACAGAAACAAGCTCACTTATTTCATATTCCCACCGATAACTACCACGCTACAATCACACATTTAAGATCTTCTTCTATGTGCCGTGACTCTTCGGGACATGGAGGATCCCGGCTCTCCACAATTTGTAGCTCTTAGTAAATTTTGTCTTTTCGATATATCTCATAAACACTTTTCTGACAAACATTTACAAAAGCAAATTGTTCGTTGTTGGTTTAGGTCCCTCTTGCTTTCGCTATGTCCTGTGAGTGTCTTATTTTCCAAGCCCTTTTTCCTCATTATACGCCCCAGAAATTTCAACTGTCTCTTTCTAGTGATTCATAGAAGTATGCTTTTTGTTTCCATCTTCTCGTCGTTGCTCGCATGTTCTGTCCATGATATTCTCAGCATCCTTCTGTTGGACATTTCTGTTGCTTCAATTCTCTTCCTCATTCATGAGATTGTCTAGCATTCACTTTAATATAGGAGGTATGATATTGCATTTTACATTGTTTCTAGCAAATACTTTGCTTAGCTTTTTGGTTTAAGTCTGTTAAGCCTGCGAAGAAATTATCCAGTATTCACTGCCATAATGACAGACCTGTAGGTCTTATTACATTTAAGCGGAATAAATCTTGACGAGTCAATGGCTAACTAACTAAAGGCGGTGTCTCAATGAAATCACAATAGAGAAGGTAACAGAAAATATTCATATATCAAACCTAAGAAAATCCAAGACTACCATCCTTGGCACAGGTTATATGAATTTACAAGTTTATTTGCCTATGTATGTTTTCCAAAACATATGCGTTGTGGTGCAGCGGATATCGGCTAGGAATGAGAAATCGGGGAGCGGAGTTCGAATTTAGGTTGAATTCATTGAATTCATTTAAGCGCAAATACCCTTCTCCCTTCAGCTATGGGTTAAATAGCAGAACCAATTGGGTTCTATAGCCTTGGTTGCAACCAGTTTACCGCAGAAAGTAATGGTAACCTACTGCTGGAAAATCTTCTGCCTGGTTAGTCATGTCTCTTTCGAGTCATGATCGGCCAAGTGTGTATCACGTATGGCGCTTAATTGAATGTTTTCCAACCCGTTTTTTAAAATTCGTTTAATGCTTCGTTCTTTGACTCATTCTTTTCAACTCGTCAAAGAAAATTATGAATGTATTATATTAAACGTTAAAACCTCAATTGGGAAATAAATCTTTTAAGAACAAATTGGAAATGTTCCAGGAATTAATAGAAATTCTTATGAAAATACCAGGAACTTGTTGTTGATCTCTGCTCTGGGAGTTATGAAAGTCTCTATAGTGCCGTAGGTAAAGATTTAAATAACTTTGCTTTTGCCAAAAAAAAAAAATACACTTCGAATTGGATAACATAAATGTTTATATAGACACATAATATTCGAGCAACGACCAACAATCTGAGCTTACCAATAATTCATGTTGTATATATTTTGACCCCAACTGCGTTTCTGTCAGTGATCACATGGTAGCTTCCGTGGTCGACACTTATCTTGTTAAACTTGCATTGATGATCATTTTGGATATACTTTATGAATTTATTTTATACTTCTTGCATAAATCCTTTCATGATAAGCACGAATGTAAAATTGCTTAGAGTCTAAAAGAGTTGCGAATTTCTAACCTGCTTCGAATATCAGAATGGGAAACTCAGAAAAAGTTCAAGATATAGAATCCTACTTTTCAAGGCTAGTAGGCCTTCCCAATTTTGAAAGTTGTTGCAGCATAGCTTTCACGCCCGATACTCTAGCACTTAGATGTGCATTGTGGTACAGTGGATATCGGCTCGGAACGAGAAGCCGAGAAGCCGAGAAGCCGAAGAGCCGAGTTCGAATTCCAGTTGAATCCATTGTATTCACTTACGCGCAAATACCCTTGGGAAAGGTATTAATCCGTCTCTTCCTTCCAGTTATGGGTTAAATAGCAGGACAGATTGGGTTCTATAGTATAGCCTTGGTCGGCAACCAGTCTACCGCAGAAAGCAATGGTAACCTACTGCAGGATAATCTTCTGACCAGTCAGTCATGTCTCTTTCGAGACATGATCGCCCAAGCGTGTATCACGTATGGCACTTAACTGACTGACTCTAGCACTGCCACAGACTAAGCGATGTATTTCTTTATCTACTTGTTTCGCTGCCTCACTCACCTGATCTCTCTCTCTCTCTTTTTATATACTTGTGTATTTAGGCAGAAATTTTTCTTTAAACATATCAGATTAAATGAATTGCAAACATTGTGTCTGCTCGATTTTAATAAAATTTGTTCATACTCACGTATAATCAATTCACTCCCCTGAAGATGATCTCGTAAGGAGATTGAAAGTACTTGGAATAATCGAGAAATGAATTATAAAATTATCTTTCAAAGTTACAGCTCATTTCTCACATCTTTCAATTGTAATACGCGAAAGATTATCGGTAAATATGAACGAATTTTATTAAAAATAAGCAGACACAATATTTTCAAGATATTTAATCTATCTATCTATTACTGATTTGGGATTACTGCCCAAATACAAATTATATATATAATATATATATATAAACAAACCATATCTGCTCTGAAATGTATCGTAAATGTCAACAAATGTAAACATGTTACGGAAATTAACAAATTTTAACGAAACTTGGTTATAAGCAACCGACAATTTGTAATGAATTATTTTGAACATTATTTTTACCGATACTCGTATTTAAGTAGATATTCTGTTTTTTAATTAAACAGTATTTTATATTTATATCTACCGGCCTGATTGTTTTACGATAAATTTTATTGCGAAAATGTGTGCTATCCAGCAGGATTCGAACCTGCGACCCCTATTTACATAGGGGAAGCTACCATTTGATCTGGTACTGTCTTAACCACTCGACCATGAATAGCCTCTTGATCAGACATGATAAAAACCTCGTCTATATATAATTTGTATTTGGGCAGTAATCCCTCAGTTTATTCATATCTATCTACTTTTCTATATCTGTCTGTCTGTCTGTCTGTCTGTCTGTCTGTCTGTCTGTCTGTCTATGGCCGCGTGACCGACTGGTCAGAATGTTCGCTTTCTGGCCATGAAGCCTTGGTTCGAATCTAACTATGGGTGATTGTTCTGGAAGATGACTTCTTGATGTTATCGCTCTGGAGGAGTGGATCCCAGCGTGCGTCACCTTTGGAAAGTGCCTGAAAATCATACAAGGATGTTGAGAGAAGCCTTGCAATTGAAATTCGATAAACGGATCTTTTTGAGGAGCCGACGACGATTGTGCTAGCTTGAAGTCACAAGTCCTCGTGACCAAGAGGTTTAGCGTCGTGGCTTTGTTCATGCTAGATAACGTACTCTTTCCCAGAAAATGTAACTTAGGTCCACACAACATAGTTGCAATATAAACCACAGATGGGTTCTTTGCGCATTGAAAAAATACAAGTATGCCTGAGCAAGCGTCTGCAATGGGGATCAGCTAGCCACCCCAGTAGACGGGTATCTCAAATACGAGTGGGCGATCATTATATATATATATATACTCAAATATATATAATGATCGGCCACTCGTATTTGAGATACCCGTCTATATATATATATATATATATATATATATATATGTGTGTGTGTGTGTGTGTGTGTGTATATATATATATGTGTGTGTGTGTGTGTGTGTGTGTGTGTGTGATTGTGTGTGTGTGTCTATGTGTGTATGTGTTTTGATATGTATGCGATGAAGTACATTCACATTTAGAACTTTTTTGTTCTATTATGTATTGTTGTCTCATTTTTTAAAAGTCGATCTATTACTTGGTTGTTAAAAGGACAAGCAGTAAATCGGAAGTGGCCACTTGAAATCTTATGAAGTGTTCGTCTTTCATGGTATGATTTTATTCAATTAAGGTGTAAAAGCTATTTTGTTTAACCGTGTAATAGTAAAGTTGGAAATTATGAAATTAGAGTATTATGAACATTTGTATATACTCATGTCAAAACGAGGCTGGCCATTGCTAAACAAATTATCTACCGTTGATTGTTATTCTTGCTTCGAAAGCCAACAAGATAGCACCGAAGGCCAAACGACACATGGGTGCAAAACTGGAGAAAACTGAGTAACAATCTACGTAGATCCAAAGAAAAATTGACAGCCAATCAATCAGAAACATCTGCGCTCATGTATTAAGATGGCGTCATCTTTAATGGGGGTAATGTGAAGAGATAGAATGATCGAAAGCGTACTGATAATGAACCCGTTTTCTACATATTTGGTTTCAATCATCGCACACATAAAACCGATAGCAGGAGCCGGCTTAAGTATGAAAGTGGTTTTAGAAATGGAAGATGAGTAACTGGAAGATTATACCATTTCAGTTTGGATTATACTTAGAAATACGACCGTTAGAACAAGAGAGAGGCACAGGTAGAGAAGAAGAGAGAAAAAGAAACACAGACTGAGAGTTAGTGTGACAGAGAAAGGAAAGTGAGATATCGGGAAAGAAAGAAAGAAAAAAGAAAGAAAGGCAGATAGCAAAAGACAAAGAAAGAAAGAAAGAAAAAGGAGAGGTAGCAAGCAAAACAGAAAGAAAGTCAGAGATCAAAACAGAAAGAAAGAAAGAAAGAAAGAAAGTCAGAGACCGTTAGAACAAGAGAGAGGCACAGGTAGAGAAGAAGAGAGAAAAAGAAACACAGACTGAGAGTTAGTGTGACAGAGAAAGGAAAGTGAGATATCGGGAAAGAAAGAAAGAAAAAAGAAAGAAAGGCAGATAGCAAAAGACAAAGAAAGAAAGAAAGAAAAAGGAGAGGTAGCAAGCTAAACAGAAAGAAAGTCAGAGATCAAAACAGAAAGAAAGAAAGAAAGGCAAATAGCAAAACAGAAAGAAAGAAAGAAAGGCAGATAGCAAACTAGAAAGAAAGAAAGAAAGAATGAAAGAGAGAAAGAAAGACAGCAAAACAGAAAGCAAGAAAGAAAGAAAGAAAGGCAGATAGCAAAAGACAAAGAAAGAAAGAAAAAGGAGAGGTAGCAAGCAAAACAGAAAGAAAGTCAGACATCAAAACAGAAAGAAAGAAAGGCAAATAGCAAAACAGAAAGAAAGAAAGAAAGAAAGAAAGGCAGATAGCAAACTAGAAAGAAAGAAAGAAAGAATGAAAGAGAGAAAGAAAGACAGCAAAACAGAAAGCAAGAAAGAAAGAAAGGCAGATAGCAAAACACAAAGAGAGAAAGAAAGTGTAAAACAGGAAGAAAGATAGAGAGAAACACTGAATAAAAGAGAGAAACATGGCGAAAGTGAGAAAGCGTGGCAGACACAGAGTGAAAGAGGATCAAAGTTAGAACGAAACAAAATAAAACATGGCGAAAAGTGTGACTGCGAGAAAGCTAAACTGAAAGAGAGATAAAAATAAAGTTTGAGTCAAAGAGAAAAACAGTGCGAAAGAGAAAGATATATACAAAGAATAAGGAAGAGAAAGAGAGATAAAAATGCAGAGATAGAGAGACTGAGAAAAAGAGAGAAACAGAGAATCAGAAATGGACAAAAATATAGAGAGAAAGATAGAGGTACATATAGAGACAGGCGGAAAAAGAGAAATAAGGCAAAAGAGAGAAACATAGTAAGAGATAAAGAAAGAGAGAGAGGGGGAAAGAGAAGGACAGGGAAAAACAAACAGAGAAAGAGAGACGCAGAGGAAGAGATAAAAATTGTAAAAAAAGAGAACTAGAGAAAAAAAGGGAGTTAAACGGAGATAACGTGAACGAGAGAAACATAGCGACAGGGAAAGACAGCGAGAAACAAAGAAAAATGGTAAAGACAAAAAGGTCGAGAGAAACAGAGAGAGATATAGAGGTGAGTGTGGGAGAGAAAGGGAACGACATAAAGACAGAGAAAAAGAGTGAGTGTGATAAATACAGAAACGTATTGAAATTGAAAGACAATATGGAAGAAAGAGAATGCAACAATAGAAAGAGAAAGAGACACATGGCGAGTTTTGATTTCATTCTGTAAATCATAAATACTACAACTGTTAATGTTATTTACGTAGATAATAGCACATAAGTAATCGCATCACATGATCAGAAATCCTTATAAGATTATTTTTCTTCGTTATTCTCTTTTTAGCCACTGAATCTCGGATATATATCCATTACTGAAGCTGTAAGTTTAAGATCAATAAAGAGGCATTGAAGGAAGACTTACAAGCTGACTTTTTTGCCCAACTAATGGAGCTCGTTAGAGTAAAATTCTTCAAGCATGAAAACCAGACTTCAATATGGAAAATAAGATAATCGACAGCGTAAAAACTGCAATAGGAACCTAATATCTTTTATATAAAAGAATCGCCCCAAAAGCAATGCATTCAATTTATTTATTTTAACCGATAAAATTCAGGTGCAGATGATGGTTGTGAAGCAATAGAGGTTTAACGTTCCCGCCAATAATCAAAATTATTTTGACACTTTTTAGATTGCAATTAGTCGTTTGAGTTTTGTTTAACGGCATATCAACCTCTGTGGGTTATTTAATGCCAAAAACGTGGGGTCTTGAGGTATTTTTTTTAATGTTCGGTTATAGTGAGAAGGTTGATTTAGTTAGATTTTGATTAATTTTTTTCTTTTAGAAACTGAAATTTTGTTCTAGTTTTGTATTCAAAAATGTATGGCTGGTAATAATTTTTTCCTTCAAAAATGTGTTATGGTAATATTTTTTTCTTCAGAACTGTATTTTGGTAGTATTTTTCATTCAAAAATGTATATTTTTCTATAAAAGTCTATTCTATTTTTATAGTGTTTTGACCCCAGTTTGAAGGTTAACTATTTACCATAGCTGGGACCCTAACAGGTGCTACCACTCGGGATCAGGGTGGACCTGGGAATAACAGCAACTAAGGTGATTCCATGCTCCTCACAACCTCCCAATAAGAAGCCTTACTACCGGATGCAGTTTAACGTTACGCCCAGGTTCAGCAATTGGTCGGAAAGTTTGACAAAATATAGTCTGACATGAAAGTATTTAAAAAGTGGAAGTGTACCATCGAATTTTTTTATGCATACAAAAAATACGCCCATTGATATTCAGTAACTTTTGCCGAATACTATTTGGTGCTCAGTAAGAAACATGAAAGAGACATCAGTGACACCAATAAGTGAATGTGTGAACTGTTACACGGTGGACAATGACTTTCTGCTATGGCGGTATGTGTGAAAAGACATGTCCGAGTAGGTCGCCCACGTCTAGTAACCCAGGAAATCATCAGTGGCGAAAATAAATAGCCAGTGGTGGAGACTATGTTGAAAAATCAAGCTGTATAGCTGAAAAGCTGTTCTATCCAGTGTTGTTACGCTTTTTACATTTTCTATAACATCTGTGGGTGTAATGAGGGGCATTTTCCTGTCTTGACAGATTTTAGAGAAGAAATATTTTCGACCATCCAACCTCTCCCTCACAGGAGGTGTGTGGTAAGTCTCTCTCTGCTGTATCGCTACTTCCGTGGAAAGTCAATCACTTAATTAACTGCCATACGTGATACACGCTTGGGCGATCATGTCTTTGCCATTACTTTCTTCGGTACACTGATTGCCATCCAAGGCTATAAAACCCAGTCTGTTCAACTATTTAGCCCATAGCTGGAGGGAGATGCAACGGATTCATACTTTTCTCTAGGGTATTTTCGTGTATGTGAATGCAACGAAAAGAAAGTGCTCGGACTAACTGCATTCATTGTTTCTGCCAGGTCTAATTTTCAGGACTAGGATCCGCCATGCCCCTTACATAGTAGTAAACCACCTACATTCCCCCCGTATTTCAACGGTGAGAAATAAGTTTCACTTGAACAAATTCTTCCTTCGAACCACTGCTTTATGAGACTGACTAATAAGTATGTTTCCCCGAGCACTAAAGTCTAAACTGTTATTTTCCCTCCTCTCCTTAAAAAGACTGCCTCATAACGTAAGCCTCTACCTCTAGTGGAACTCGGGCCTTTTACAGTGTGAAACTCACTATAAAAAAAAAAAAAAAAAAAAAAAAAAAAAAAAAAAAACAAAACAAAACAAAGCACTTTCAAAACTTCTGTCAGAATAAACTAGTTTAGTAAAAACACTAAAGTAAAAATTACCGCCTCCTGAGCGGGGGCATGCCACCTACAACTATGGTAGGCATTTGAAAATGGTTTAGAAGCGATGGAAGAGGATGTTGCTCTCTGTTATGCGTCATTGATATGAGAATCGTGTCAGTTTAGAATGCGATTGTAACCTTTCGTAGTTGTTTTCCCCCCTTTGCGAATTGCTTTTGTTTTTTTATTCGTTTTGTTTTGTTTTACGTACGGGTGGGTGTTGGTTAACTCATTGCTGTCATGTTTGGCTCGAGAAAAATGCATCTGAAGTGTCACTGACGGCCAGCGTTTTGCGAAAGTAATGTCGACATTCTCAAGATGGAGAATGTTAGAAGAAGCGAATGGAATTCAAGAAGTGATTCCACCATACAGGCTTTATTTCTCTTCCTAATGTTCTTGCTGCTTTTCAGTGATAGAAATAAGATTGCCCACTCGAGTTTCTCGAGATATCTTATTTGTTCGAGATAAAGGAGTGTCAATTAACTTAAGTAATGTGCTTCAAGGGAGGAAATGAATGATTGCTATGATAGACATTATAACACTGTTGGTTTGACTGCTGTGAAAGATTTGTAAGGGAGGTAATTAAGTCAACATTCTTGCGTAACTGTCAAATAATAATAATAACAGTCGATAAATACCTGTATCCTGTAAAAGAAATTAAAGACTTTTGAATTGGATGTTAGCGATTATACCATTGGCTATGTGTTTTCAGGATAGATGTGGTTATGGCTCTTCACAACTTCCTTTCATTCATAATTCTCAGCAATATCTTTTTTCTTACTTTGACTACAATTTCCTGTGCACCAATTCAATTATGTAAACTAGGTTACTAGTTGCTTCCTTTCTGTCCACCTTGTCTTTAATGTGTCTTTGAGGTGGTTGAATCGAGGAAAAAGCCTTGGAGCGACTGCATTGATTTCATAGGCCTCAGAAGACTGGCCATTAACAATAATCTTCCTGGATCTACCCGAGAGGAAGGACATCATAATTGCAAAGACACTTCCGGAGATTCTGTAATGATGTAATGAATATGGACACACCTTGTTTCCCCCCTCACTGGAATGTGATTGGCTGGTATCAGCCATAAATACAGACGAAGGTAAGGACGTTCAGAGGGAGTGAGTGAGTGAGATATATCACCAGAGGTCTACTGACTACGTCTACGTCTCAAAACACTGCATCCCTCAAGGTTCTATCCTAGGTCCCACGCCTTTTCTGATCTACATTAATAATCTCCCCGACGCCATTAGTTGGCATGTATGCCGATGACACAACAATCTACTCTCGCATCGATCAAAAACCAGGTGTGGGCGACAAAGCGAACCTCGCTGCCGTGCTTGAAAAGGACCTCCAATCCATAGTGGCCTGGGGTAGGAAATGGCTAGTAAATTTCAATGTTTCTAAAACGAAGTTGTTATCAACTAACCACCATAGACAATGGCATCTACCTCCCATTAGCATGGCACAGGCTAGCCTCCCAGAGAGTAAAATACTACGCCTCCTTGGCCTTACACTTTCGGCGGACCTCAAATGGAATGACAATATCGAATCCATTGCCAAATCTGCTGCTATGAAAGTCGGCTCTCTGTGCAGGGCCCGGAAGTTTTTCCCGCCTGAATCTATTCTGCACATATACAAATCTACCATCCGCCCGTGTATTGAATATTGCTGCCATATCTGGTCGGGTGCCCCTGCTGCTCTCCTTGGGCTTCTTGACAAAATACAAAAGAGGATCTGAAACGTGGTTGATACTGACTTGGCAGACCGGCTGCAACCAGTCTCTCCCCGGCGTGATGTGGCTTCCCTGTACCTCTTCTACAAGTACTTTCATGGCTTCTGCTCCGATGAACTTAGATCACTGGTGCCGCCTAAGCACGAATTTACACGAGATACTAGATTAGCAACTAGGTCCCCACCCTTTTACAGTTAAACAGATAAGATGTAACCGTAAATTCTACTCCAACAGCTACTTTTCTCGCGCTTCCCGCCTGTGGAACTCCCTTCCACAAGTCTGCTTTCCCGACAGCTACAATCTCCAGGTGTTTAAATGTAGGGTCAATAGACACCTCCTATCACCCTAACTCCCAATTATTCTCAGTACCCTCTCATCTACCCAACCCTCATTTTCGGTATCCTTACCCGCCTATCACCCACCCTCTGACATTTCCTATATTTAACCATTCTCGGTATCCCTACCCGTCTATCACCCACCCTCTGACATTTCCTATATTTAATCATCCTTTCTCCACTCTATGTAGCCCCCTGCGCAGTAGTGGCAGTGACATGCCTTGCTCGGGGTGAAACGCTTATAAACAAACAAACAAAAAAACACGAATACGACTATGGACTAGATTGTTCTACCGGATTACATTTGTCTTAACCACTTAACAACCTCGTATTGATATATATTCAATTCCGACACACAAACACACACACACACACACACACACACACACACACATATATATATATATATATATATATCATAGCAGACACTGAGATCAACACCAAGCGAAGGTCAGGACGTCCAGAATGAGAGAGATCTAGAGATCTATCACCAGAGGTCTAATCGCATTGGTATATATATCCCATTCCGGGACATATCCTGTAGCTTGAGAGATTTTGTATTGATCCCCTGTCTTGTTTAAAAGCTTTGAGATTTATTCCACTTAAATTCACTTTTTACAAAGGCCAGAAGCAACTAGAGTTACAGTAGTATAGATAAAGAGGAAGTCTGTGCTGATTGACCGTTATCAACCCTCCAAGCAAGGTAAAGATCAATCCTAGGCTTGAACAGTTGATACTGATCAAGGTAACAACCTCTTTATATATTACAATATAATCATTAGTCCACATAGACTGGCCTTCACTGTTGCCTTGTTATTTCTTGTTCTTGCCTGTTTCCCTTATTTCTGCATGTGAATCCAGCCACCTCTTGATTTCAGTTGCTGAGAAGGCAATACAAAGACAACTGCCCTTTCTTCGCAAATCCGTAATCTCCTCTGAGATCAGAAATCACAACGTGGCAGGAGAGATGAAAGATGTTTTGGCTGATGATTTGACATCTTCGATCGCCTGAGGCGGAACGGAAGCGAACAGCTTCTTTAAAGCATAAAGCAGCGGTTTGCGGGAAGAAGCTATTCGAAAGTAACTCACTTCTCAGTAATGATATCCGGATAGAACGAGGTTGGCTTGTTACGATGTTAGTGGACTAGTGTGTCAGGTGAGAGTCTTGAAGTTTAGAACGAGCGAAAACAAGGACCATCCATGTCCCAGACATTTCAAACTCTCTTGCTGCTTACACATTGCGTTTTTGCTATTCCCATCATCATTCTGTAGAACCACATTTCTGTTGCCTCAAGTATTCTCTTAATCATTGAGGAAATGTAATAGCATACACGACCATATAGAAGATTGATACGACATACGGGTCCAGAAGTATTTTCCTAATTCTTAATCCTGTATTTAGCTTGGAGAAAGCATTTTACGCTATTTCAATGATTTTTCGTATTCCAGTATCACATTTTTCGTCGTCAGTTAAAATATTTTCCAGAAAATAAAATCTATTTACTTACATGTTTTTGACATCTGCAGATCGTAGCTTGAATCTTAGGGTATTTTTTTTAGTAATCTAAACTTATTTATAAATGGAACTTTGTGTGTGTGTGTCTGTTACCTACAGACTCCGAAACCGCTGAACGGATTTTCATGAAAATTTACACAGTTGTACTATAAGCGTCTGCGAGTGTTCTTAGCTAGGTTTTGTGTCGAGGTACCCAAGATAAATATCGAAAATCGATAATCGAAAAGAATGAGTTATAGAAGGAGTGGTCCGATTTTAATCAAATTTGATACACTCATAGACAAAGACATAAGAAACGATATTCATAAGTTTCAAGGTTGCAGTTCTTACAATAGTGCAGAAAATCGATAATATATATATATAAAAGGCAAGATGTTTGTGTGTGTGTGCATGTGTGTGTCTGTTTATCTGTCTGTACGTCCTTTATACAAATCCACAATTTTTGTCCGATTCTCGCCAAACTTCACACAAATATTCTTTAGGCTGAGTCTAAGCTCCAGGACCATGGATTATTTTTTAATGTTTCATTACACCCGAGCAACGCCGGGCTATAGTGCCAGTTATTATAAACTTTGTCGTCTTACAATTGACTGTTAACCTTTTATTCCCACTTTCCTTTCCCTGTATCGTGTAAAAACATTATTTAATTTAAATATTTTGAAAAAATTATTATATTTGGTATTTTTAGTTTAATAAATGGAAATGTAAAGAAAATTAGTTGATAAAAAATAAAATAAAAATATAGTGGGAACGAGAATATTCTAAAATTAAACACACTTACATTTGTTTGTCAAAAAATAATTAATTTGTTTGATGATGCAGTAATATTTGAAATGAAACGATTTATTATTTTCTAAATAAATTTTTCTTTTCGTTACCAATTCTGGCTTTTTTTGTTGTTCTCATCTCACCCCAAGCAAGGCATTCTACTGCGAAAAGAAGCTGTTAGAGTAGAAATTGCGGTTACATTTTATCGGTTTCACTGTAAAAGGGTGGGATCTATTTGCTAATTTAGTAGCTCGTGTAAATTAATACCTAGTGGGCACAATAAAATGGTTCACCCCTTCCGATCCATCTGTTAGGAAATTCTTGATTTAGGAACTGTCTACACGCTGAGCAAAGTGACAAGAAGCTCTATCTTGTTGAAACACTGTATTATCTTTCAAGCTTAATTGTTCAAGTTCATTTTTTACAGATTATTTCTATCACAAATACAAATAAAGTTATAAATTTTTAAAGTGAACACGGACTTTATGGACACCATGTATTTTACATGTTTATTTTACTTTCTTTTTGTTACAATTGATAGCATATACCATAAAGAGCCCTCTATGCATTTATCGGATGGCTTTTATTTTTTTGATTCTTCTAACTTTTATTTACTAATGACATTCACTTCTGCGCAATTTTTTTAAAAATCATATCACCCCGAGCAAGGCGGTAACGCCACTGATGCGCAGGAGGCTACATAAGAGTGGAAAGATTGGTAAAGAGAAAGCCGGAAACCACCTCCTAAACATGGAACAAGGGATGGGCCTCTTCACCTGATCAATAGACGTTGGAAGAGTGTGAACCTGGCGATAGTTTATTCTATCTACTCCAATTGAAAAAAAAAAAAAAGGAAAGAGTGAAAAAGTTGGAAAAGAGAAATCCGGAAACCACATCCTAAACAGGGAACAAGGGATGAGCCTCTTCACATGTTCAATAGACGTGGGTCCATTGCAAAAGGTATTAATTTATCTCTACTCCCTCCAGCTATGGATTCAATAGTAAGACAGATAGAGTTAAATAGCCTTTGTCGGAAAACAGACTACCGCAGAAAGTAATGGTAACCTACTGCAAAAAAAAAAAAAAAACAACATTCGGGATTCCTGCAGTTTTTCTTCTGTGTTCTGTTTTCAGCACAGTGTTATCTGTGTTTGGTGTAAATATTGTGACCACCAATAATACATCCTGGCAGAACTTCTAGTGCTTTTTTGATTGTTTAGCTTTGGAGCTTAAATCTGGCGAGAAGATGTGTCCTTGTCTTACACCCGCTTTCCTTCTTTGTTTAATTCATTTTCTATTCTTGAGCGCAGGCTGCTTATTAAAAAGATGGTCTGAAATATTAATTGAACACTTGAAAATGAATTGAAGCACACGTGATGACAGAATTACTAAAATCGTCAATAGTATGAACCAAAATTCTGGAACCATTGACCTTCGTGCCGTAAAAGAACGAAATGCCTAAAGAACCGTTTTTCCCTTAACACCGCTATTATTTTAACTACCTTCGCTCCTCGGCAAAAATTTAAAAAGCGATTATTAGAATTATAATAAAAGGTAAACATATGAAAGTTAATTTATTCATTTTATTTGATTTGACAAGAAGTATGATAAACAGAATTTGTTTATTGAATTGTTTATTGACACGCTTTATGTATTTCATTGTTTATTGAAATGGTTGGCAAAATATCGGTTAATTGCCATTTCATGCGAACATTATTATATCGTAAATAATAAGCATGTTAGTTCATAATTTAGTATATGTTTATATATTTTAATAATATATTAAATGTTTATAAACCTTTTAATAAATTTTTTCACCTTTATTTCTTCATAAATTGATAAATGTAAATTGCATTGCTTCAATCGTGTTAGTTTTTAGAATCTTGTAAATATAAAATTATTCTCGGAAAAAGAAAATCTAATAAATAAAAATCTTTTTAATGTTGGTGAATGATTAAAGTACTTATAAATTAAATTTAGGAAAATTGTTCTGATATTCGTTTGAACATTACAATTAAATGGTGGATTAAACCATATAATGTTACGCCTACGGTGTTTCTGTTTATTTTTACATTTTTCTCTTTTTCTAAATACTCGAAATTTATTTTATGAATTCTTAGTTCTAAAGCTTTTATATATTCAATTTTATTATTCTCAAATATATCGTTTTATACTAGTGGATAATCTAACTTGAACTGATTCATATAAATTATCTACAATGGTTCAAGTATAATTTCAGTTTTTTACTAACGTATCTATGGTGATATAAATCTTTGGTATTGTTGTGGGGTCCCCACTTTTTTCCAGGATAATAGACTTGTCTAGAGTATACATATATTCCTGCTACGACAGATACAAAGTCCGAGATCCGAGATCCGAGAGATACCGAAAGATAACAGAAGATACCGAGGTTTCATGGAGAATACAGCGTCGGTAGTTCATAGTAGCTCTGAGCTCCACTCAGCCAGAATATTTTTAGGCAGCACCCGCCAGCTTCCGACGTGGACATACTAAACATACTACAGCTTCACTTCAGAAACTTGTAAATACACTTCCTACTAACCGTATTCCTGGATTACTAACCTGCGTTCAAGTTTGTATCTTTTACGTTAATATACTTACTTTTCTATCTCCATTTCTGGTGGTTGTTCCTTTATTTTGTGCGGTTCCCATTCCCGGGATCCACAAAAGTTTATCACATCGATAAAGTTGATGACTTTAGTTTTAGTAGTAATGGTGATATTTAGTTCGTGATATTTGAAAAAATATTCTCAATTCATTTTCAAATCGATCTCTATTTCTTGAACTTGTTTACCGAGAATCTGCTAATGTCTGCTATTAATCTAGGAAAAGATTACTGAGTTATCGCGAAATCAAAATCATAAAACAGGCAAAAAACCTATATTATTCCATAATGGTTATCTGTAGACCAAAAGAAATAACATTGAATTTAACATTACTAGGCGAGCATGGATACAGTCGCTTTCTCATCGACGCAGTGTGGCTTCCCTGTGTCTCTTCTACAAATACTTTCACGGTTTCTGCTCCGATGAACTTAGCTCACTGGTACCCACTATATATGAATCTTCTTGAGCCACAAGTATAGCAAAGAGGTCCCACCCTTTTACTGTGAAACCGATAAATTGTAAATGCAAATTCTACTCTAGTAGGTTCTTTTCTCGCACTTCCTGCCTGTGGATTTCCCTTCCACATACTTGCTTTCCCCACAGCTACAATCTCCAAGAATTTAAATGTAAAGTCAATAGTCATCTATTGTTCACTAACTTACACCCTCTCTCTCTCTCTCTCTCTCTCTCACTCTCTCTCTCTCTCTCTCTCTCTCTCTCTCTTATGCTTTTTACTCCGTCCACCCCACTCATCAGTATTCTCTTTTTTTTTCATGCTCTCTTCTTGACGCCCCCTGTAACCTGTCACTATTTCTCATAACGTTCCTCCTATGTAACCCCCTGCACAATAGTGGCAGTAAAATGTCTTGCTTGGGGCCACACGATTATAAAAAAAAATATGATTCAGTGAAGACATGGGAAATTGTTAGAATCCTGTTATCGTAGCGGCTAAGATTTATTTTCGATATTAAGTATACCGGGCCTTATAGAAATGATGGTAACATTCTCCTCCGTAAAATATCTCTATAGTGCACGTTTCATTGTATTCATCTTCTCTGTCAGTTCCAAGACCTGATTTTTTGATAAAAAGAAGTTTTCATCTCTTTGATGTTTCCCTGTATGGAAACAACTTTTAAATTTCTACTTGACATTTGCTAAATATTAAAAAAACTTTCTTGGACTCAAGGGATACATCATACAGGACTATTGATGACTATTTGAAGAGGTACCATGACACTGGTTATTGAATGTACCGTGCGACTTCCATCAACAATTCTTTCAGTACGGCTCAAGTCTCTTAATCTATTCGTGTCTAGAGTTAACTGTTATCTTCGCCACATATCCACATAAATTGTACTTCTTACCCCTTACTCTATAACCCTCTACTTCAGGTGGCTGTTGGGTCCTTATAGGGTGAACATTATTGTAAAAAATGTTGCTCAATCACCGAGGATTAATTACGCATTATTTTCATTGCTTTGAAGTTAGTGTCGAAGAAATTATCGCGATGGAATAATTTGAGTTTGGTTAACATTTATTGCCGATGACGTTAAAACAGGTCGAAAGAAGTTCAGAATATATTAGTTTGTTTGTTTAGCGGCATATTAACAGTTTATGGGTCATTTAATGCCGAAATTTAATTTTCTTGCGTGAATTATTAATTTTTTTTATAAAAATGTATCGCTAGTAATTTTGTTACAGTGAAAATGTATTTCTGGTATTTTTACTATTAAAATGTATTTTTATATTTTAATTGTGTTTTGACCCCAGTCTGATGGTTAAATATTTGTTAACATCTCAAATTAGGGTGGATCTTTGGAACAAATATAATTAAGAGGTGGTTTCACGTTCCTCAACCCCCCCACCCCCCAAACAGTCGAGTTGCTGACTGATGACGTTTATCGCCATACCCAGGCCGAAGTTCAGAATATAATGACCAATATTTAAGCCATGCTTAATATGTGTTATGACTTCGTTACATTGAACGAAGATGACATTATCAAGAAATCTGATGTCGCTTGAAGTCTGTCGTAGAAGTTCGCTTACGGCTAGCAGTTTTCTCGCTGTCTCATAACTGTGTGCTGAGTGTGTCGTCACAGTCTCGTATTACCATTAGGAAGATTTTTTTTTCTTTTTCCGTGTGAGATCGAATCCTTGTCACCACTTATGTCTTCGTTGCGTTGAATAAAGATAAAACAATAAAAAAATACAGCGTCGCTTGAAGTGAAACGTAGTCTTGCTGAAATCTGTTCTAGTATAAGAAGTTTGCTTACGCCTAACAGTCTCGTAGCAGTCTTCTATGACGATATTCGGCCTCAGTATTAACAAATTTGGTCAAGTACACGTCACACACCGCTGAGGTGTGTTCATATCTACAGCACACCGTTTTTCAGATATGCACTCTTTTTAGAGGATATTTTTTCCGATATACTGTGTTTTATAATTTTTTTTTTTATAAGCGTTTCACCCCGAGCAAGGCATGTCACTGCCACTATTGTGCAGGGGGCTACGTAGAGTGGAGAAAGGCTGGTTAAATATAGGAAATGACAGAGGGTGGGTGATAGGCGGGTAAGGACACCGAGAATGAGGGTTGGGTAGATGAGAGTGTTGTGAGAATAGTTGGGAGTTAGTGTGATAGGAGGTATCTATTGACCCTACATTTAAACACCTGGAGATTGTAACTGTCGGGAAAGCAGACTTGTGGAAGGGAGTTCCACAGGCGGGAAGCGCGAGAAAAGAAGCTGTTGGAGTAGAATTTACGGTTACATCTTATTTATTTAACTGTAAAAGGGTGGGACCTAGTTGCTAATCTAGTATCTCGTGTAAATTCGTGCTTAGGTGGCACCACGGCAGTACTACCCAAAAACTGCCTGGTATTATGTGTAATCTACTATTCGTATATGTGCGTTGTGATCCAGTGGATATCGACTCGGAACGAGAAATCGGAGAGCCGCGTTCAAATTCCAGTTGAATTTGTTGCAATCATATACGCGCAAATACCCTTGGGAAAGGTATTAATCCGTCTTTTCCCTCCAGCTATGGGTCAAATAACAGGACAGATTGGGTTTTATTGACTTGGTTAGCAACCAGTCTACCACAGAAAGCAATGGCAACCTATTGCGGAATAATCTTCTGCCCAGTCAGTCATATCTCTTTTGAGACATGATCGCCCAAAGCGTGTATCACGTATGGCACTTAACTGACTGACTATTCGTCCGTGCATTGAATACTGTCGCCATATCTGGTCGGGTGCTTTTGTTATTCATCTCGAGGTTCTCGACAAATCCCACCAACCAAAAAAAAAAAAAACTGTAATGTAAACGGTCCTGACTTGGCATCTCAACTTCAGTCACTTTCTCACCAACGTGACGTGGCTTCCCTCTGTCTTTTCTAGAAATATTTTCATGTTATCTGCTCCGACAAGCTTTTACCTCTCGTTCTCTGACCGCATAAATTTAAGCGTGCTACTAGATTAGCATATAAGTTCCACCCTTTTATCACTGAAATAGTTAAATATAACCGGCATTCTACTCCATCTATTTCTTTTCTCGCACTTCCAGCCTGTGGAGCTTTCATTTACTTAATTCCCTGAAAGCTATATTCTATGCAACGTCAGTTGCCTTCTTCTGTCTTCTTGAATCCCTTTTATTTTTATCTTTATCTTTTTATTTTTTCTTCAACACCCCGCCGCAAGTCTTTTCTCTTTACCACCTGCGCACTAATGGTGGTTCCGCCTTGCTTGAGGTGAAATGACTAAAAAAAATCTACGGTATTCTTTTTATTGGAGTCGATATTGACTTTAATGTGTTTATTAATAGCTATTAAATATTCGTTAATTTATACCTATACACTACAGGATACCTGCCGAGGTGTTTTGTAGGTTGTTTGCTTTACAACGCATATAGAAAGATATTACAACTGGTATCCCAATATACAGGGAACTGGTGTGAACTTACGTAGTTTTTGGCGCATCTATTTGTATACTATAACCTAACTTCATTTACCGGTCGGAATACGCCAGTTCGACCAGTATGCTGCAATTTACAGTATGGAAAATATTCAAGTTAATTTGTAATTGTCTTTTGATACATTTATTTGATGAATTTTATATCAAATTAAAGAAATGGCTATTTTTCGGTGCTGGTATAGTATGTGATATATCCCGGGAAGGAATATCAGGGAAAAGAATAGTGTAAGAATAATACTTAACACTGAAGATAGATTAGAAGAGATTTATTATACAACAGTACAATAAACCAATAGACGTACAAGAACAATCAACGAATAGTAAGAGGAATAACGATCAAGTAGAAAATGTCTCTGCCTATGACGCATGCGCCCGTCTAGTGACGTGTGAATATTTATTCGCTTCCCCACTCAACGCAAAATGTGGCACAAGGCCATTTTAAAGTGGGATCCTCCGGGCCAGATAGCCCGGCCAAAAATTTGTCTAATTTACCCCAGTCATGACTCCACCCTTCGGCGAAGTCACGACTGGGTCAATGCTCTACGCCCGAAGGCAGAGGGCTCGACAGTGCGCAAAGCCGTCAACCACGAGCGTTGCCCGTCTAGTGACGAATGCGGTATTTAACAACCTTCCCACGTAAGGTTATATGCGACACAAGGTCTTTTTATTGTGGGTGTTCCCGGCTATATAGCCAGGCCAAAAAATGTCTATCTATTTTTCCCCAGTCGTGGATCTACCCTTCGGCGGAACCACGACTGGGTTTGTGCTCTCTGCTCGGAAACAGAGAGCGCCCTCTGCCCGAAGGCAGAGGGCTGACAGTGTCATAGCGTCGTCAGTCTAGTGACGAATTGTATTTACTAGCCTTCCCACGCAAGGCCGGATGTGACACATGGTCATTTTATAGTGGGTATTCCCGGCTATATAGCCGGGCCAAAAAATGTCCGTCTATTTTTGCCGAGTCGTGGTTCTACCCTTCGGCGGAATCACGACTGGGTTTGTGCTCTCGGCTCGGAAGCAGAGAGCGCCCTCTACCCGAAGGCAGAAAGCTGACAGTGTTATAGCGTCGTCAGGCGAGTGACGAATGTATTTACTAGCCTTCTCACGCAAGGCTGGATGTGACACATGGTCATTTTATAGTGGGTATTCCCGGCCATATAGCCGGGCCAAAAAATCTCTGTCTATTTTTCCCCAGTCGTGGATCTACCCTTCGGCGGAACCACGACTGGGTTTGTGCTCTCTGCTCGGAAACAGAGAGCGCCCTCTGCCCGAAGGCAGAGGGCTGACAGTGTCATAGCGTCGTCAGTCTAGATGACGAATTGTATTTACTAGCCTTCCCACGCAAGGCCGGATGTGACACATGGTCATTTTATAGTGGGTATTCCCGGCTATATAGCCGGGCCAAAAAATGTCCGTCTATTTTTGCCGAGTCGTGGTTCTACCCTTCGGCGGAATCACGACTGGGTTTGTGCTCTCGGCTCGGAAGCAGAGAGCGCCCTCTACCCGAAGGCAGAAAGCTGACAGTGTTATAGCGTCGTCAGGCGAGTGACGAATGTATTTACTAGCCTTCTCACGCAAGGCTGGATGTGACACATGGTCATTTTATAGTAAGGGTATTCCCGGCCTATATAGCCGGGCCAAAAAATCTCTGTCTATTTTTGCCCCTGTGTCGGATCTACCCTTCGGCGGAACCACGACTGGGTTTGTGCTCTCTGCTCGGAAACAGAGAGCGCCCTCTGCCCGAAGGCAGAGGGCTGATAGTGTCATAGCGTCGTCAGTCTAGTGACGAATTGTATTTACTAGCCTTCCCACGCAAGGCCGGATGTGACACATGGTCATTTTATAGTGGGTATTCCCGGCTATATAGCCGGGCCAAAAAATGTCCGTCTATTTTTGCCGAGTCGTGGTTCTACCCTTCGGCGGAATCACGACTGGGTTTGTGCTCTCGGTCGGAAGCAGAGAGCGCCCTCTACCCGAAGGCAGAAAGCTGACAGTGTCATAGCGTCGTCAGGCGAGTGACGAATTGTATTTACTAGCCTTCCCACGCAAGGCCGGATGTGACACATGGTCATTTTATAGTGGGTATTCCCGGCCATATAGCCGGGCCAAAAAATGTCTGTCTATTTTTGCCGAGTCGTGGTCCTACCCTTCGGCGGAACCACGACTGGGTTTGTGCTCTCGGCTCGGAAGCAGAGAGCGCTCGCTACCCGAAGGCAGAAAGCTGACAGTGTCATAGCGTCGTCAGGCGAGTGACGAATGCTGTCGTATGCCCCAGTCACAGTCTCTTATAGACTAGACCATATCCATTCCAGGGTAGGATAGGTTGTTCCTCTACAACAGTATGTGATCTACAACAATATCTAAAGTATCCAAAATATAAGCTTAGTATTAAGGTGCAGACCTACCTCACTCTTTTTCTTACTAACTAAAATTTCAATTAAAGCCACCTTCTTTGAAAATTACCCCCTCCACACCATATTTACTACTACAAGAAGGTAGCTTCTATATTTCTAAAACATTCAAAGGGACATGCAAAAGGTCAGATTACTTGGCGGGCATATGACAAGTTCAGATTTCAACTGAAGCCATCTTCTTTGAAGATTACCGTCTGCCTTTGTGTATCTTCAAATAGAATTGCGAGAGTCTTTCAAAAAGTTTTATCACGGAAAATTTTTTCGCCGAAAAATGCCAGCTGAACTATTTTCGAGCTTTCTCTTTCAGAACATGTTCAGTACAATTATAAACGGTATGAAAAATATGGAGGATTTGATAGCACGTCATTAGAGTAGAGGTCGAGGTGATGCAATGATTAGCGAACTTGTCTCACTAGAATCATTACAATTGAGTAAGGAGTTAGATCCTCACTGGGTGCCCAATAATTTCGGCGTTTTGCCACATCTAAACTGTGCTTAGAAAATCGCCGTCACAGTACAGAAATATAATGACTATATCTTTATATCTTCAACAAAAAAAAAAATAATTGCAGGCAAGATAGATTATTTTGAGATACCCTAAAACTATGACAACAGTTTCCATTATAGACGCCATTTCCTAACACCTGCTATTCATCTCGGAGTTCTCGAAAAAATCCAAAAGTGTATCTGCAATTTAATCCCGACCTGGTAGCTCGACTACATTCACTTTCTCACCGACGGAATGTGCTTTCTCTCTGTCTCTTCTACAAATAATTTCACGGCTTCTACTGCGACGAGTTTAACTCCCTGGTGACGCCCCCTCTACACGAATCTACTCGTGAAACTAGACTGGTAAAAGGTCCCACTCTTTTACTGTTAAAATAGTTAAATGTAGCCGCCTCTTCTACCATACCAGCTTCTTTTCTCGCACTTCTCGTTCATGGAATTCTCTTCTGTATACTTGCTTCCTGATGGCTATAATTTGCAAAAATTTAAATGCAATGTCAATCACTATTACCTTCTTGACTTCTGTCATTTCTTATCCTTTCCTTGACACCGTCTAAATTTTGCTCCACTCCCTTTACTTTCACGTAACTCTTTTCAGGCCAGTATTCTCACCCTTCTCTTACTCATTTTATGGTGACATAACCTTTTGCTCTTCTCTTATATAGCCCCCTGCGCACCAGTGGCACTACTGCCTTGCTTG
Organism: Ascarosepion bandense; assembly: GCA_037127315.1. Taxonomy (NCBI): domain Eukaryota; kingdom Metazoa; phylum Mollusca; class Cephalopoda; order Sepiida; family Sepiidae; genus Ascarosepion; species Ascarosepion bandense. The sequence continues at coordinate 3,630,626 of JBBBDQ010000175.1, read as the reverse complement.
GGGTGAAACGATTAAAAAATATCCGTCTTTCCGAAAAATATAGGAGGCCTTTAGTGCCATTAAGGGATGTACCTATTCGAAAAGTATGGCTTTCGTTTCCAGCCCTAAATAGCCCGACCGTATCTTAATCAGAGGGGACACGCGGGTTCTGCACTTTCAATACATCTTTGTTTCAGTCAATTATAGACATTTATTATTTAAACAGCATTTTCCTGGTAAAAACTGTTATCGCTGAAGGAATTGTTTATTTTGACGTCCCTTTTATATTCTGATATTCTTTTCAAAAACTATTTTAGAAAAAAAGATGGAGAAAAGTATAAAAAAGTGGGAGAAGAAACCGAGAACGAAAACTTAAGATGGAGGAAAGAAAGAACAAAAAAATCACATTACAGAAGAAGCCGTGCAAAGAAACCGGAAATAACAAAAACATAAAAGGATTTAAAGAGAAATAAAAAAGGAAAAAGAAGAAAAGGAAGAACAAAAGAAAAAAAGCGACAAAAGAAAAAGAAAACTAGAAAAAAAGAAAGAGATGGAAAGATAGAAAAACAAGAAAAAAACATAAACAGAAGAAAATGAAGGAGATCACGAAAACAAGAACAGAGAAAGGAGGAAATATAAAGAGAGGAAAAAAAGGAATCAAAAAGAAGAAAAGAAAATGAAAAGCACAAAGAGTCGAAAAGAGAAAAGACGAAATAGAAAGAGAGAAAAAGAGGAATCAAAAAGAAAAAAGGAAATTAAAAACAGCATGAAAACTTAAAAAGAAAGGAAGAAAAGCCAAGAGAGAAAAATAAGGAGAAAAAAAATGAAGCAAAGCACGAAAACTGAAAAAGAAAAAGGAAGATATAGTAAGAAACAATAAGTAGAAAGTGAAGGAGATTAGGAAAACTAGAAAAGAGAAACGAAAAAGTGTAAAGAGAGAAAAAGAGGAAGAAAAAGGGAAAAAAATGTAGAGGACAAAAACTAGAAAAAAAAAGAAAGAAATGGAAAGAAAAAAAAGAAGAAAAAATTTAACAAAAGAAAATCAAGAAAACTAGAAAAGAAAAACAAAGACGTTAAGGGGAGAAAAGAGGAGACAAAAAAAAAGAAGCTATTAAAGAAGATCACGAAAGCTAGAAAAAGAAAAAGGAAAAAGTGTAAAGAAAGAAACTGAGAAAGAAAGATAAGAAGAAAATGAAAAAGCGCAGTAAAACTAGAAAAAAAGACAAAAAAATAGAACAAGAGAAAAAGAAGAAAATGAAGAAGATCCCGAAAAGAAGAAACGGAAAGGAAGAAATTTTAAGAGAGAAAAAGAAGAAAAAAACAAAAAGAAGAAAGTGAAAAAGATCACGAAAATAAGAAAAGAGAAAGGTAGAGATGGAAAGAGAGGCAGGAAGAAAAGGAAAGAGAAAGAGAGGGAAAAAGAAGAAAATGAAGATTAGGACAACTAGAAAAGAAAAAGAGAGAAAAGAAAGAAAGCACCAATAGAAGAAAATGAAGATCACGAAACCTAAAATAGTTAAAGGAAGAAAAAAAGGAAGAAAACAGAAAGAGGAAGTAATGGACGAGATCCCAAAGAATAAAGACGGAAGAGACAGATAGGTAGGGAAAGAAAAAGAAACAGTAGAAAATGAAAACAAAAAACACGAAAACTAGTAAAAAAAAGGAAGAAAAGAGAAAGAGGAAGTAATTGAGGAGATCCCAAAAAACTAGAAACGAAACAGAGAGATAGCTAGAGAAAGAAAAAGAAACAGTAGAAAATGAAAAAAAAAACACGAAAACTAGTAAAAAAAAAGAAAGAAAACAGAAAGAGGAAGTAATGGAGGAGATCCCAAAAAACTAGAAACGAAAGAGACAGAGAGATAGAGAAAGATAAAAAAGCAGTAGAAAATGAAAAAAAAACAAAAAAAAAAAACACGAAAATTTGTAAAACGAAACGAAGAAGACAAAAAGAGGAAGTAATGGAGGAGATCCCCAAAAACTAGAAACGGAAGACTGAGATAGGTAGGGAAAGAAAAAGAAACAGTAAAAAAAAAAAAAGAAAACTATTAAAAACAAGGAAGAAAATAGAAAGAGTAAGTAATGGAGGAGATCCCCCAAAACTAGAAACGGAATAGAGAGATAGGTAGAGAAATAAAAAGAAACAATAGAATATGAAAAACAACCTTGAAAACTAGTAAAAAAAAGAAAAGAAAAAACAGAAAGAGGAAGTAATGGAGGAGATCCCAAAAAACTAGAAACGGAAGAGAAAGATAGGTAGGGAAAGAAATAGAAACAGTAGTAAATGAAAAAAAAAACACGAAAAGTATTAAAAAAAAGGAAGAAAACAGAAAGAGAAATAATGGCGGAGACCCCCAAAAACTAGAAAAGGAAGAGAGAGATCGGTAGGGAAAGAAATAGAAACAGAAAATGAGAAAAAAACACGAAAACTGGTAAAAAAAAGGAAGAAAACATAGAGAGGAAATAATGGACCAGATCCCCAAAAACTAGAGACGGAAGAGAGAGATAGGTTGGGAAAGAAATAGAAACAGCAGAAAATGAAAAAAAAAACACGAACAGTAGTACAAAAAAAGGAAGCAAACAGAAAGAAGAAGTAATGGAGGAGATCCCAAAAAATCTAGAAACGGAAGTGAGATAGGTAGATAAAGAAAATGAAGCAGTAGAAAATGAAAAAAAAAAGAAAAGAAAACTAGTAAAAAAAAAAAGGAAAAAACCTAATGAGGAAGTAATGGAGGAGATCCCCAAAAACTAGAAATGGAAGAGAGAGATAGGTAGGGAAAGAAAAAGAAACAGTAGAAAATGGAAAAAAAAAACACGAAAATTAGTAAAAAACAAACGGAAGGAAACAGAATGAGTACGTAATAGAGGATATCGCTAAAAACTAGAAACAGAAGAGAGTGATAGGTAGAGAAAGAAAAAGAAACAATAGAAAATGAAAAAAACTCTAGAAAACTGGTAAAAAAAAGGACGAAAACAGAAAGAGGAAGTAATGGAGGAGATCCCCAAACAGTAGAAATGGAAGAGAGAGATAGGAAGAGAAAGAAAAATAAATAGTAGAAAACGAAAAAAAAAAAATACGAAAACTAGTAAAAAGAAAGGAAGTAAACAGAACAGTGGAAGTAATGGAGGAGATCCCCAAAAACTAGAAACGGAAGAGAGAGATAGGTAGAGAAAGAAAAGAAAAAGAAACAGTAGAAAATTTTTAAAAAAAATGGAAAACTAGTAAAAAAAATGGAAAAAAAAACAGAAAGAGGAAGTAGTGGATTAGATCATCAAAATCTAGAAATGGAAGAGAGAGATAGGTAGAGGAAGAAAAAGAAGCAGAAGAAAATGAAAACTATTAAAAAAGAAAAGGAAAAAACCTAAAGAGGAAGTAATGGAGGAGATCGCCAAAAACTAGAAACGGAAGAGAGAGAGACAGGTAGAGAAAGAGAAAGAAACAGTAGAGAATGAAAAACAAAAAGAACAGGAAAACTAGTAAAACGAAGGAAGAAAACAGAAAGATGAAGTAATGGACGAAATTCCCAGAAACTAGAAACGGACGAGAGAGATAGGTAGAGAAAGAAAAAGAAACAGTAGAAAATGGAAAAAAAAGACGAAAACTATTTTTAAAAAATGAAGAAAACAGAAAAAGGAAGTATAAGAGGAGATCCCTAAAAACTAGAAACGGAATAGAGAGAGAGATAGAAAAGGAAACAGCAGAAAATGAAAAAAAGACGAAAACTATTATAAAAAACGAAGAAAACTGAAAGAGGAATTAATGAAGGAGATCCCTAAAACCTAGAAACGGAAGAGTGAGATAGGTAGAGAAAGAAAAAGAAACAGTAGAAAATGAAAAAAAAACACGAAATCTAGTAAAAAAAAAAAAGAAAACAGAAAGAGGAATTGATGCAGGAGATCCCCAAAAACTAGAAAGGGAAGAAAGAGATAGGTAGAGAAAGAAAAAGAAACAATAGAAAATGAAAAAAACTCTTGAAAACTATTAAATAAAAAGGAAAAAACAGAAATAGGAATTAATGGAGGAGATCCCCAAAAACTAGAAAAGGAAGAGAGAGTTAGGAAGGGAAAGAAAAAGGAACAGAAAATGAAAAAAAAAAAACAAACGAAAACTGGTAAAAAAAGGAAGAAAACAGAAAGAGGAAGTAATGGAAGAGATCACCAAAATCTAGAAACGGAAGAGAGAGATAGGTAGGGAAAGAAAAAGAAACAGTAGAAAATGAAAAAAAAAACACACGAAAACTAGTAAAAAAAAAGGAAGAAAACAGAAAGAGGAAATAATGGAGGAGATACCCAAAAACAAGAAACGGAAGAGAGAGATAGGTAGGGAAAGAAAAAACGGGACAAAATGAAAAAAAACACGAAAACTAGTAAAACAAAAAGGAAGAAAACAGAAAGAGGAAGTAATGGAGGGGATCACCAAAATCTAGAAACGGAAGAGAGAGATAGGTAGGGAATAAAAAAGAAACAGTAGAAAATGAAAAAAAAAACCCAGTAAAGCTCTTAAAAAAAATGTAAGTAAACAGAAAGAGGAAGTAATGGAGGAGATCCCCAAAAAGTAGCGACGGAAGAGAGAGATAGGTAGAGAAAGAAAAAAAAACAGTAGAAAATGAAAAAAAAAAACACGAAAACTAGTAAAAAAAAAAAGAAGAATACAGAAAGAGGAAGTAATGGAGGAGATCCCAAAATACTAGAAACGGAAGAGAGATTTATGTAGGGAAAGGAAAAGAAACAGTAGAAAGTGAGAAAAAAAGAAGAAAACTAGTAAAAAAACTAGTAAAAAAAAAGGAAGAAAAGAGAAAGAGGAAGTAATGGAGGAGATCCCCAAAAGCTAGAGACGGAAGAGAGAGATAGCTAGAGAAAGAAAAAGAAACATTAGAAAATGGAAAAAAAACACGGAAACCAGTAAAAAAAATATGGAAGAAAAGATGAACAGAAAATAAAACCCCTGAAAACTAACAAAGAAAAAAGAATGAAGGAAGAAAAGAAAGAAAAAAGAAACAGGAAAAATGTAGAGCACGGATATTAGAAAAGAGAAAAGAAAAAAGAAGAATAAATAGGACAAAGAAGAAGAGAAATAGAAAGAAGAGTGAAAGGAGTGAAAGAAAAATGAAAGCAATGAAGCGGAATAAAAGGCAAACACAAGACTGCAATTCAACTGAAGAGAAAACTGACTGATAAAGAAACAAAAAAAAAAAAAAAAGGAAAAGCCGCCATAGATTTCGTGAAGCGAACAAACCGGAAACATGGAGAATTTAATTAAGTTTCTAAAATCATTTTTCACTGAATATTTCTCTCGCCATATCATTCAAATTATTGCACGTGTTAGATGACGTACCTTTATTTAGAAGAATTTCATACGGAAGCTGACATCGGCCTGTTAATTTATTTCTACGCAAATACAAGGTGTTGATGTCATGCACCACTATCGAAATGACACAAATATATAAAGAACAATGACAATGAAGTGCCAACTGAGTTCCTTAACAAGAAAAAAATTTGTTCAAAAACAAACGACAAAATAGACACTGCACAATGCGGCAGACTAGAAAATCTAAATCATTTAACTTATCCAGAATAGAGCGAGAAAATATTCCAAGAGAGGACAAACAGCACCATCTTGACAAACAGTATCACACACGAAGAAGGACACTTCAGAGGCTTACTGACTCCAAGGTTTTTTCACTATATTGGCTGGAAACTTATGTTAGTAAGCCCAGTTTAACTTAATCCAACCCTGTAAAAAAAGGTTGATTTTCCCAGGACACTGGTACAAAAGTGAATGCCACAGAGCAGTTGGGAGCTGGAAGCTCGCCTTTTACACTTTCTTTTTGGTCAATTTTTACGCTAACCGAATAGCGCCCATAGCTAAGAGTTAGAATCGCCGACTGGTGCCAATTCGGTCGGGTTTCAATCCTGGAGTAAAAGCAATCGGATGTCTAACAGTACTGATGAGTTGTGATACAGATCAGAAACAGATCTGTCTACGGATGACTATGTATTTTTTTCATTTCTAAATGAGTTATTATGCGACCCAGGTTTCTACCATTTATGGTGTCTTCTGGGTCACGTAATAACTCGTTTACAAATAGAAAATTTTCAAAAGTTCTACAATATAATTGTATTGAACAGTTTTTAATACAAATATGCACTGGTTTAATTTTATTATGACCAACTACTAAGTAATAAATCAATCAATCAATATATATATATATATATATATATATATTTAATCCAAAAAGAATGAGCAAATAGGTAAATTCCCCAAAACCAGATCCTATTAATATTGAAACTGATCAAGTTTGAGGGCTTGATGTAAATAGTATTATCTATTTACAGAGTCAGATATATATAGTATGTCAAAAAATTCCGAAATTTACATTCGTTGAATGGGCATTTCAGCGAGAAAATTCTCGCTTCATCAGCAACGATCGAAAGCAAAAATTTATTAATTCAAATATGTTACAGAATTTCTATACCGGAAGAAGCCCACAAATATATCCATATACAGGACGTTATATATATATATATATATATATATAGTGTATCGAGGCGGCAGATAATTTTCTAAACATATACTGTTAAATGTAAGAAACAATGAATGTCTATTATGTTTAATCATGAGCCATTCTAAACGTCGTATTTTGGCTTTAATTTCAGTTGTAAATTAAGACAAAAATTCTCTAACATTTGGATAATTTTTTATTAAGTTGGTTCTTAGCTTACGGCTCACATGAGCCATCTTCAGAGAAGTTATAAGGTGGATGTTATTGTGTTACCGTCCTTATAACCTCTCTGAATATGGCTCAGAGAGCGGAAAGCTTAGATCTAATTTAATAAAAAATTATCCAAATGTTGGAGAATTTTTGTATTTATTTTCAACTGAAAAAGCCAAAATACGATATTTAGAACGGCTCATCATTAAACATAATATACTTCCATTGTCTCTTATATTTATTATTATATGTTTAGAAAATATCTATATATATACATACAACACTGCTCAGCTAAGTATAAAACGTCTCCACAATATATATGTATATCTATATATATATAAACTTATATATAAATGGAACTTTGTCTCTGTGTGTTTGTGTGTCTCTCTGCGTGTGTGTGTGTGTGTGTATCCGTTACCTATAGACTCCGAAACGGCTGAACCGATTTTCTTGAAAATTTACACTGTTGTTCTATGAGCGTCTGCGAGTGTTCTTAGCTAGCTTTTGTGTCGAGGTACCCCCAATAAATATCGATAATCGATAATCGAAAAAATCGGGTTATAGAATGAGTGGTCCGATTTTAATCAAATATAATACACACATAGACAAAAACATAAGAAACGATATTCAGAAGTTTCAAGGTTACAGTTCTTACAGTAGTGCAAAAAATCGATAATATAGATATATATAAAAGGCAAGATACCGGGTCTGATCAAAATCAGTTTTTCAGCGCTTTTATTTTAGTTTTTGCTTCGGGTTTGGCTCTATGTAGGTATAATTGTAGTTCTTAGTCTTTGTCTTACCATTTACTCAGAAGACTTATTTAGCCTTCAAAATTCAGTTTTCGACGAAAAATCTTATTTGATATCGATACCAGGAAATCAAAATTTGACTTACATTCATTCATTTTTCTTTCAGTCTACGGTTTCGCTTTAACTGGAAACAACTCTTGCTTTTTAGTCTTTCGTGCCAACGTCCAAAGAGTCTGAGCTCCAGAACCATGGATCAGTTTTAAAGCTTTCATTACACCCGAGCAATGCCGGGCTGTACAGCTAGTATATATATATATATATATATATATATATATATATATATTGTGGAGATATTTTATACTTAGCTGAGCAGTGTTGTTTCAGTCATGTTGATTTCGAAGTTTCGTTAAAGCATTATTATGAAATCTTTACTCTTCTGGGTGAATTCTATTTACAGTAATTATATTAACGATTTAACTCTATCTTCATGTCGAGTATTTTATGATAAACCCGGAAGAGTGAAGATATTACAATAATACCTTAACGAAACTTAGAAGTCAACATAACTGAAATAACACTGCTCAGATAAGGTAAATACCTCTTGATATTATTTCTATTAACACTCTATCTTGATATTGGGCACTTTATGACAAAAACCCGGCTTGCCTAAAATGCCTTTCTAGCAGTTAACTACTGAAAAACAGCATTATTTTGCCGCACTATGGCGTCAATCTTTTTAGTTTTGTTAGGCGACAAAACAAATTACCGAAAATATCGAAACTATAGTAGTGTAACCGGCTCAGTCCTCCGATATGGCGGTGAATGGTGGACAATCTCCTCATAGATGAAAAAGAGACTCGAAGCTATAGAAAGAAAGAAAAGGGTACTGAACTGATACGTAACATCAGTCCCCCTATATGGAATTGAATGCTGGTCATTCTCTTTATAGATTAAGAAAACTTGAAACAATAGAAATGTAGTACTGCAAACGTATGTTGAGAAATTTTTGAACAGAAAACGAAAAATTTAGTGAAAATGGAAGAAAAATTAGCACATATCTAGCATCAGGAATAAACACTTGAAATTTCTAGGATACGTAAAGAAAAAGAGGGGTTGGAAAATATTATACTCACAGGACATATTGAAGACAAGAAGAACAGAGGACCTAGCGAGATTGAGCAAGTGCATGATGGAGCCATGTTTAGGAGAGGTAAGAACTTGAATTCATTGCATTCACTTTCGAGCAAATACCCTTGGGAAAGCTATTAATCCGTCTCTTCCTTCCAGTTATGGGTGAAATAACAGAACAGATTGGGTTCTATAGCCTTGGTCGGCAACCAGTCTACCGCAGAAAGCAATGGCAACCTACTGCGGGATAATCTTCTGCCCAGTCAGTCATGTCTCTTTCCAGACATGATCGCCAAAAGCTTGTATCACGTATAGCACTTAACTGACTGACTGAATATAATAGTTGGAATCATGATTAAGACTTCTACTGGTCATAAAGTATGGGATCAATTTTATATTGTTAGAAAGTAATAAACTGATACCTCACTAATTACTACGTAATAATATAATACATCTTTTCTACTTCTAGCTATGAGTCAAATAACAGGACAGATTGGGTTCTATAGCCTTGACTGGCAACCAATCTACCGCAGAAAGCAATGGCAACCTACTGCAGGATAATCTTCTGCCCAGTTAGTCATGTCTCTTTCGAGACATGATCACCCAAGCGTGTGTCACGTATGGCACTCAACTGAAGAACAAGAAAATATTTCTGAATATTTACCCGTTACATTTTTTGTGTCGGTTGGTTACAGAATCATCTCTCAGTTGCGTCACTGTCCTCGAAGACAGAGTGCGGCTCAGTTGTAGCTCCGTCCGCGAGGGCAGGGTCGCAACTGAGAAAAATTGCAATGATAGATGTCCGGTCCCGGAGAACAGTGTTTCGCGGCCGCGGCACCCCACTGCAGCAGAGGGGTGGACCAAGTGCTCGTCACCGGGGCCAGCTCAACCGGCGGTTGAGGGGACTGGGGAATCTTTGTCGATGAGCCCGTTCGTACACGGTCGGGTCCCAACCTAAAAAAAAGGACCTTGTGACACATCCCGCACCAGTGGAGGAGTAGGGTAAATACCATATTTCTTAATAGCAACAAAGAACAGGAAAGCCATGTGGAGACTCATCATCCTCAATGTCCTGAATCGAAACGGTAAAAAGAAGAACAAGAAGAAAAAGAAGAAGTAGAGGAAAAAGAAGGAAGAAGAAGAAGAAAAAGAAAAAGAAAAAGAAGAAGAAAAAGAAGAAGAAGAAGAAGAAGAAGAAGAAGTAGAGGAAAAAGAAGGAGAAAAAGAAGAAGAAAAAGAAAAAGAAGAAGAAGAAAAAGAAGAAGAAAAAGAAGAAGAAGAAGAAGAAAAAGAAGAAGAAAAAGAAGAAGAGAGGAAAAAGAAGGAAGAAAAAGAAAAAGAAGAAAAAGAAAAAGAAAAAGAAGAAGAAGAAGAAGAAGAAGAAGAAGAAGAAGAAGAAGAAGAAGAAAAAGAAGAAGAAGAAGAAGAAAAAGAAGAAGAAAAAGAAAAAGAAGAAAAAGAACAAGAAGAAGAAGAAGAAAAAGAAGAAAAAGGAAAAGAAGAAGAAGAAATGATTTAGCATTAACCGACAAAAAAGAAATAATAATCAGGCCAAGTGAAATCCACATTTATATAATCGACTGCAAAGATCTCTGGTTGCAAACGCATGTATTATCTGTCATATCGCAAGCCAGGTTTGACTAATTGATACACATTTCCAGCGCCAGTGCGTGAAAGGCATGACTAATTGATAAACGGAGACTGGTGTAGCATTTCATATTCTGGCTTTGATGAATACCGTTTTCTTGCGTTGGAAGCAGAAAGCTAGCAACTCTGGAGGCAGGAACCCACCGAAGCGAATTGCTCAAGAGACGTTAAAAAGCCCCTGTTACGCTTGATCTTAAATATCTTGTTTTCCTATTCTTTCTACGCCATTTTTTGATATGCGTTTTTATTTTCCACCAGCAGAAACTATGAATAATTTAAACTTAATCAGAAACATGTTCATAAAACAAAACGCACAGACATTTATTCATATTTAAGTAGTGTATGTATCCACAGTTAGGGGCGACTTTTTAAGCGTAGCTTAGCTGTGGCACAAGGCCGAAAGTATGAAGCAGCAAACGTGGATAGAACTCACGACTTATTCGTAATTCTACGAGATAAGCTTGTTAAGCATTACACCACATCCAAGTGCCCAAGGGCCGAGTGTGACAGCTGCAATATTACTAACGGTAATAGCGATTGAAGTGAAAAAAAGTCCAGTGAGATTAGTATTATATTTTATAAAACTTGACGCAACATAATCTTCCATATTTCATATAATTTTTTTGCTATAGTAAATTATCTTTTATGTAAATCCCACCTACTTAAGCATCTTCGCGCCGTTGTGCCTCCTCGGACTAATGTTTTTCTGCTGACATGAAGGGGAAAAATTAAATTAAATCAATTCTTGAATCTGCAGCTAAGAAAGTTGGTTCACTGTGTCGTGCTACACAATTTTTTCATTCGCTAGAATCTGCCTTACATATTTAAAAGTCTACCATTCGTTTTGTTTAGAATATTGCTGCTACAGCTGGTCTGATTCTCCTGCTGTATATTTAAAGATTGTTGATAAAATCTGAAGAATTTGCAACGTTATTGGTCTTGACCTAGCACCTCGGCTTCATTCTATCTATCGCCGTCGTAAAGGCTTCCCTGTGCCTTTTCTATGAATAATTTCATTGCAGTTGCTATTGCAATTGTTCTAGTGACATGTCCGCTATGGTATCTAGATTAATAGATGTACGCTCCAGAACGAGAAATCCAAGAGCCTTGTTCAAACTCCGATTAAGGTCATCGCTTTCATTTATTTCATCTTGGGATATATATTAACCCGTCTCTTCTCTTCAGCTAAGGGTTATATAACACGATAGATTTGGTTCTATTGCCTTCATTGTCAACCAGTCTACCGCATAATGTAATGGCAATCTACTGCTGAAAATCTTCTTCCTAGTTAGTCATGTCTCGAAAGAGACATGATTGCCGAACCGTGTATAACGTATGTGTTGTAGGGAGTAACCCACTTAAAAATGGACTCTTCTTTGCCTATATTAACCGAGAGTTAATTACATCGAGGACAGAGCCGGGGCGACAGAGACACTGGTTTCCAGTACGACTTCAGTTCAGCTCAGCCTAGTCTGTTTGTCTGTCGGTCACTTGTAGCCAAACTATTATTACTTTTTTTCTTTGTATCTCTTTATATCTCTTTGTATCTCTTGTTGACGTAATATATGTTCTTGAATTACCACCGTGTTGACTCATTATTTTATGGTCCCATACCGGGTCCATATCAACTGGCGACGAAGAGATAAGAATTCGCGCAGGGAAGGAAAACATTTTTCTTTGACCACTTTCGATATATCAATGAGCGACGAAGATATAAGAATTCTCGTAAGAAAAGAAAACCTTTTTTCTTTGACCACTAGCAACGTTGGAAATACGGAAATTGCGAACATCAACGGTCGAAGGTGGATTTCAAGTACCAAGGGATAGCCCTCCTCACATATAATCGGTCGAAAAAACGTGAAGTATCAAGAAAGGAAAAAATATTTACCCCATCTAAACCAGCCTGTAACTAATTAAAAAAAAGGAGAAGGAAAAAATTCAGAGTTGAATGAAAAAAATTCCCTACAATCTCGGAACGGCGTCACAGAAAAATCTGTAAGTAGATTTGTTTTAGCCAATCTCTTTCTCTTTGACATACGTCTTACGAAAAAAATTGTAACTATAGTTAATTATTTTTTTCTCGTGTTTGCGAAAAATTGGTCGTGTTGAGTTTGAAAAAAAATGGAAGACTTACAAAAAGTGATAATTCAATTAATGAAAACTCAGTTGGATCAACAACAAAAAAGTGACGAACAGTTACAACAACGACAACAATTATTTATGGAGCTACATGAACAACAGAGGGATTTGCAAAAACAAGTCTTTAAAAGGACCGCGGAACGACAAAATCAAATTGAACAGTTACTTCTTAAATCATTAAATGGCAAACAAACTGAGAACGATACTGCTTTTTCACAGGGTACTATCTGGAGTACTATGGAAACTTTTGAGTATGTACCTGAAGACGAAAAAACCTGTGATGCTTTTTATAGGCGGTACGAGAATTTATTTAACGTCGACTGTAATAATTGGCCAAATTCCAAGAAAGTGCGTTTATTACTAAGGAAGTTGGGTACAGCAGAGCACAGCAGGTTTGTTGATTTTATTCTTACCAAAAAGACAACAGACCTGGAATTCTCAGAAACAGTCAAGCTACTTTCGGAATTATTTGGGCCGAACACATCATTTTTTCATAAAAGATGGAAGTGCATGAATTTATTTAAAGAGGATCAGCAGGACTATTTAACATTTGTCGCTACAGTAAATAAATACTGTAACGGTTTCAAATTAGCCGAATTATCTACTGACGACTTTAAATGCCTAATTTTTGCTCAAGGTCTGGTCACAGCCGGAGACACTAGTTAGACGTCGGAGTCCTAACAAAACTAGAAAATGAGCCGGGTTTAACCCTCCAAACATTAGCAGAAGACTTCCAGAGGGTCGTATCCGTAAAAAGTGACTCTAGGAATATCGAGGAGTCGGGAGTCGCTCACATAAAAAAATTATGAACAGATCAAAACGCCACTCCTCGGAAAGAGGGAAAAGAAAATATCGTGACAAGCATACTATAAGACAAGAAAATTCAACACCAGGTCCGTGTTACATTTGCGGAAAATTACACTGGATTATGTTTTGCGCGTCCAGAAAGAAAAAAGTCTACCAGAATTGCGATAAAGCTGGCATATCAAGTTGCTGGTATGCGAAAAATTCCAGAAGAACAAAAAATAAAATAAGGCAGACGCAGTCAAGCGAGAGGAAAGATGGAAATTTGCGCAAATATGTAATCGTGCAAATATTAAATAAAACAATTAATTCCAGTTGGACAGTGGATTTCACCTGACGCTCATTAATTTGCATACGTGGATGCGACTGAAAAAGCCAACTTTATTAAGAACTAACAAAACGGCACGCTCTGTGATAGGTGAAAAAATAAACATTTTAGGAGAAGTATTTTTTGCGGTAACATTAAATGGAACAACTAAAAAATTGAGAGCATATGTGATGAAAAATACTGAAAATTTGTTCAGTACAGATTGGATTGGAAAGTTCAATTTGTGGGACTGTCCAATGTTCTGTCGCAAAATAGAAACTACAACGTCCAACATTGAAGAACTGAAACTGGTACTAAAGGAAAAATTCCCGGAGGTGTTTCAGGCGGCTTAAGGAAATGCACTAAAATAAAATCTCAATTCAAGTCAAAGGATAATGCAGAGCCCGTGTTCAAAAAGAAGAGAAACGTTCCGTTCGCAGCGGTAAACCAAATAGACGAAGAATTAGACAGATTAGTAAATGCCGGTATCCTGTCTAAAATTGATTTTTCAGAATGGGCTGCTCCAGTGGTATACGTTAAGAAGAAGTCAAATCAAATCAGAGTATGCGCTCATTTTTCGACGGGTTTGAACGCCTCGTTAAAGAACTATCATTATCCTCTACCGAGCCCCGAAAAAATATTCAACAAATTAAACGGGGGCAAATCTTTTTCAAAATTCGATTTACCAGACGCTTACCTACAAATCTAGGTTGACGAAGAATGCTCCAAACTGCTGTGTATAAATACACATAGAGGTTTATATAAATTTAATTCATTGGCTTTTGGGGTCAAGGTAGCACCTGCTATTTTTCAACAGGTCATGGACACCATGCTGGGCAACCTTGATTTCGCAGCTGCCTATCTTGATGACATTCTAATTACGAGTGAATCAGTGAAAGACCATAGAGAGCAGATGATAAGAGTATTCGATAAAATCCAGGAATCTAGTTTTAAAGTTAAAGAAGGTAAGTGCGAATTTTATTTAACCCAAATAAAATATTTAGGACACATTATTGATAAAGACGGTCGACGACCGGATCCTGATAGGGCTACGGAGATTAAGGACATGCTGACCCCTGATAACGTACAAGCACTGCAAAGCTTTTTAGGCTTTGCAAATGTCTATCAAGTATTCAGAAAGAACATGCATAACTTGAGAGCTACATTGAATGATCTTTTAAAGAAAGATAAAATCTGAAATTGGACACCAGAATGTCAATCAGTATTCGAGAAAATAAAAGATACACTCATGTCAGACCTTTCCCTCACCCACTATAACCCAAAATTGGATATTATAGTAGCGAGCGATGCCAGCTCTTATGGCATTGGCGCCTGTATATTACATAAACTTCCGGACGGAATGAGAAAACCGATAGCGCATGCGTCCCTATCGTTGCTGCCGGCAGAAAGGCAGTATTCGCAGATCCAAAAAGAAAAATTAAATATAATCTTTACTGTGAGCAAATTCCACAGGTATCTGCATGGCAGACATTTTACTCTACAAACCGATCACAAGCCGCTGCTGACGATATATGAAAGTAAAAAAGGATTGCCGGTGTACACCGCTAACAGACTCATTCGATGGGGAACAATATTGTTGAAAAACAATTTCAAAATCGAGCATTTGTCTTCAAGAATATTTGCCACGCTGACAGATTATCCAGACTCGTCCCTAAAAATAAAGAGTTTTTCGAAGAATCGATAATCGCAACAATGAGAACTGATTGCAAAATAAAAACATGATCGCCAACACCATAAGAGAGCAACCAGTTATATTAACCGACATTAAAATGGAGGCTCTGAAAGATGAGTTCATTACGTCTACTAAGAATACAATTTACAAAAAAGACTCAAGTGTGCCTGAGGATACCAAGAAGTTTACAAAAGAAAATCCTTCGAGACTTTCATACGGGACATCCTGAAAAACCTCCTGCGATGTTATGTCTGCTGGCCTAACATGGACAGAGATATCACAGACATGATTGACGCATGCAAAGGGTGCGCATTTGGTGCTAAATCTCCACCAGTTACGTACAAACCTTGGCCGAAAACGGATCAGCCATAGTAGAGGATACATGTCGATTTTGCGGGACCATTATAGGATCACTATTACCTCATAGTCGTAGACAGCCACACTAAATGACCGGAAGTCCTCAGATGTAAAAGACCAACCACAAGATGCACAATAGCCTTTCTGCATGGACTGTTTGCACGTTTCGGCGTTGTGGATTGCGTAGTAACTGATAACGGAACGCAGTTCCCATCTTGCGAGTTCAAACAATTCTGCGAAACGTTTCAAGTGAACCATATCACGACTCCACAATATCACCCTAGGTCCAATGGCAAGCGGAGCGTTTCGTCGACACATTGAAACGAGCACTTAAGAAAGCACAGGGCACACCTACTTCTGCAGGTGTACATAATTATTCCAAATCCCAATACACCAGCGGGACTTTCACCGGTAGAAACGATGTTTGCGAGAAAAATCAGATAGGTTTTCGACAAGCTTATCCCTAAGCAAGCTAAATTCAAAAAGATAATCACACTTCCCAGAAAATGTTACTCTTTTGGCAAAAAAGTACTTTTCAAAGTATATAAAAATAACATGACACTTTGGGAAGTGGGCACTCTAAAACAAAGAGTGGGAAACCTAGTCTACATGATACAAGGTCCCAAGAACATACATAAGCGCCACCAAAATCAAATAAGGAAACGTCGGACAACTGATATAAATGATTCACCACCGTCAAAGGAAGAGCCGATAAATATAATCTTCGAGAATGTCGACCTCGAGGCACCCCAAGCTTCATCCGAAAAAAGGCGGGAAAAGCTCTTAGAAGTGGCGGGTGTTGTGGGGAGTTACTCACTTTATAATGGACTCTTCTTTGCATATATTTAACGAGAGCTAATTACTCTCCAGACTGAGCCGGGGTGACAGAGATACTGGTTTCCAGTATGACTTCAGTTCAGCTCAGCCTAGTCTGTCTGTCTGTCGGTCACTTGTAACCTAGCTATTATAACTCTTTCTCTTTGTATCTATTTGTATCTGTTTGTATATCTTTTTGACGTTATATATGTTCTTGACCTACCACTGTGTTGACTCATTATTTTATGGCCCCATATCGGGTCCAAATCAGTATGACACCTAACATACTGACATACACTTTATGAATTTAAACGCTGTACATGATGTGCGTTGTGGTGCAATGAATATCAGCTTGGTACGACAAATCGAGGAGCAGCGTTCAAATTCCAGTTGAATTCCTTGCATTCACTTACGCACAAATACTCTTGGGAAAGGTATTAATCAGTCTCTTCTTTCCAGTTATGGGTTAAATAACAAGAGAGATTGGGTTCTATAGACTTGACTGGCAACCAGTCTACCATAGAAAGTAATGGCAACCTACTGCGGGATAATCTTCTGCCCAGTCTGTTATGTCTCTTTTAAGACATGTTCGCACAAGCGTGTATCACTTATGGCACTCAACTGACTGAGCATAATAGTTGGAATCATGATTAAGGCTTCTACTGGTCATAAAGTGAGGTAACGGTTTTCTATTGTTATGAAATAATAAACTGATCCCCTACTAATTACTACGTAATAATATAATACGTCGCTTCTCTCTCTGGCTATGAGTCAAATAATAGGACAGACTGGGTTCTATAGACTTGGCTGGCAACCAGTGTACCACAGAAAGCAATGGTCATCTACTGCGGGATAATCTTCTGCCAAGTCAGTCATGTATCTTTCGAGACATGATAGCACAAGCGTGTACCACGTATGTCATTTAACTGACTGACTGGATTTACGGCAAGGTTTCATTATTTTACATAGCTAGAAAGCTTACCAAATCCGTTTATTTCTTCCGAATTCGCTTTGTTTATGTTAGGATACGAAACTGAACAGATATTGCTATTTAGAGAGTCAGAATAAAATCTGTTTTTAAAGGCGCTATTCAGCTTTGCATGATCATCTACGCACTCTGTATCCGAGATAAAGCATGCCTGATCTAATAGAATATATATATATTTAAATCTAAACTTATTTATAAATGGAACTTTGTCTGTGTCTGTGTGTGTGTGTGTGTGTGTGTCCGTTACCTATAGACTCCGAAACGGCTGAACCGATTTTCTTGAAAATTTACACAGTTGTACTATAAGCATCTGTGAGTGTTCTTAGCTAGGTTTTGTGTCTAGGTACCCCCGATAAATATCGAAAATCGATAATCGAAAAAATCGGGTTATAGAAGGAGTGATCCGATTTTAATCAAATTTGATAGACAAAGACATAAGAAACGGTATTCAGAAGTTTTAAGGTTACAGTTCTTACAATAGTGCAGAAAATCGATAATATATATATAAGGCAAGATATTTGTGTGTGTGTCTGTTTATCTGTCTGTATGTTCTTTATACAAATCCACAATTTTTATCCTATTCTCACCAAACTTCACACAAATATTCTTTAGACTGAGTCTGAGCTTCAGAATGACTATGGATTAGTTTTAAAGCTTTCATTACACCCGAGCAACGCCGGGCTATACTGCTAGTATGTTATGAGACACCAAAGATATGTCTCTCAAGGTAACGATAGACATGCGCAAATCCGTCGTTCTCTTAGCACTTCTCTGTAGTGTAGAAACTTGGACCCTATACCGCAAAAAGATAAACTAACTTGAAGCCTTTCACATGTGCTGCCTTCGTGTTATAAATGGGATGACAGGGTCAAGAATAGGACAATATTGAAGAAATGTAACAACATCACAAGCATTGGAACAACTTAGTTAGGCTGGTCATGTCGTGAGAATGGATTAGCATAGGCTTCCAAAAAAGGTGTTGTACGAACAGCTACTAAACTGAAAGCGTTTAGTTTGACGTCCTTTCGAACGCTAGAAAATCAAAATCAACAATGTTGATCTGAAAATCTGGTAAGTCTAAGCACCAAACCGAGAGAAGTGGCGAAAGACATATCTCATGAAGTTGAAGTGGTTTTGAAGACAGTAGATTTAAGCACAGTGATCAGCTGCGTCAAGCACTGAAGCAGAAACGCTCTCCAAATCCTGCTTCAACAAATTTCATATTTCAGTGTGGCTTTCTCGCCCGCAGTTAGGCTGTGTTAATATTGCACTCAAGAAAGCACAAATGAAATGCCTTCCCCTTTGCCAGAATTTCTTCATAATTTCACAAATCAAGCATGCATAAGTGTAAAACAAAGGCCACCATTCACTGCTGACCCCCAGTTCGAGATTAGAGAATCCAAAACATATACATGTGTATGTACGTATGCGCGCGTGTGTGTACGTGTGCATGTGCTTGCGTGTGTTATATAAGTGAATATTTCTTAAACAAATGCAAAGCTGAATGAACGAATCGAAAGCAAAACAAAGAACGTTGGACTTTTTTGTCGCAAAGAAGCGGCAAATATTATTAACTTTTGACATAAGCTCTCAGGATTTTGAAAGCGAAAAACTAAATATCAGAAACTTTAGCACGCAGCTCATAAAAGAAAAGATTTTTATTATGCTGGATAATTCTTCTTGCGAATGTAATAAATATGTCGCTTTCAAAAAGACATTCCCGGCCGATTTTAACAGCTTTCGTCATGCCAACTCGAGCAGCGATTAATCAAGTTATGGCGGAAAGACAAATGTGTCTTAAATGTTTCCCTGTAACACAATCTTATGACAAATCAATTGATGTATAATTTTGTTATGAAGCCAAGATTATATTCCGAAAAACGAATTAAACCTTTAAGTGTCCCGTGACATTTATAATGAATAAAACATTATTTCACATATACTTAAGTTGTTTTGGGATTCTCAAATGACATATTTTAATTATCGCGCATATATTAGTGTTAATTTTGACAGGTTTTCTTAATTGTGTCGTTAATTTTTTGTTAAAACTGAAGCCATTCTTCAGCTTTTATAAAAACTGAAGATGCATTGCTTAGAAAATTCGACTTACAAGGAGGATACGTGTAATTATTTCAGCTTTGGAAGCATTATATTTTCGCATTTGCAATTATCTCCTTTCTCGGATTTTTTAATGCTACATCTCTTTTCTTACAGATTTTATATCTGTTGTAACGAGTAAAATATTTTACCGGGAAAGATCAGGCGGCAAAAAGACGAAAAAAAAACCTAAAAAAAAAATAGAAAGCATAAACTGAATTATCCAATCAACTATCGGGTTGATATTAGTTCTTCTTAAAAGAAGTTTAAGAACATCTTTGAAATAATGAAAATACTTTAACTCAGATTTTCGAAAAACTTGGAATTCTTTTCTCAAAGATAGCATAAGATAGGTATATAAATCTAAAAAGATCTATAAAATAAGTGAAACTTTTCCTTCTAGACAGAAACATTACGATACTGACATTTTTATTTGATGTTTTCTTACGTATACAATGTTAAGATTAAGGAAGAAAAACGCATTTAATGTAAAAAGAATAGTCTTTTTGTTGTTTACGACTTAAGAGCTGTGCTTATTTTTATGCCTTTTTTATAAAGAGAATAGCACAGATAAGAGGCAAGTTTCAGATTTCTGCGTCAAAAACGAAAGGCAGTTGAAAACTCTTCGTTTTCTCCTGATAACCTGGCTTATCGATTCACATGGGTGCATCGTACTTAAAATTAAATTATCACATTTGAAATCTGACAAGGCGAAAATACAAAACTTACCCAGATTTCTAACACTCAACAAACGTATTATCAGATGCTAGCAAAAATCTGACCCTGTCTTTTCATTATCTATCTCGGTCTGTTCATATCTATCTATCTATCTATCTATCTATCTATCTATCTATCTATCTATCTATCAACACCTTTGTGCAAATTACTGAAACAAAACGAGTAATATCTTTTCACACTTTCCCTGATCACATATCTTGGCGTTGTTTTTCTCTTCCGACATTATTTTTATTTACGTTTTAGACTGGTGGATACAAATTGTATCTTCGCCTTGATGACACGACTGACAGTTGAAAGGGTGACACCAACAGTATCCGCTATCTCTCTTTAAGGCTTGCCACGGTGTTCGTGCAGCGTTACAGTCTTTGGACGCTTCTTTGAAGTAACCTCTATCGCGGACAATGGCCGTCGACAGTCGAGACAATAGTGTCTGAACGTGACAAAAATCTAATGTAATCACGAATGAAGCAATATTTTTCATGGTCAAACAAATTTCCTCATACACCCACAAAATATATTCATATTACTGCACACCACTGAAAATGGCCTAATCCGAGGTAAAAATAGAAACTGATTACACCCTGTAACTTCAGTGGATCTAAGACTGACTGTATGGCGAAGAAAAGAAAACTAAAGCAGTTGTTTCAATTAATTTGCACAAGGATGTATCTATCTCAGTCGGATCTAAAATCTTTGGTCCTAAAAATCATATTTCATGGACCAATATCTAAACTTATTTTAGAAATGAAACTTTGTCTGTGTGTGTGTATGTGTGTGTGTGTGTGTATGTCTGTGTGTGTCCGTTACCTATAGACTCCGAAACGGCTGAACCGATTTTCTTGAAAATTTACACAGTTGCACTATAAGCGTCTGCGAGTGTTCTTTTCTAGGTTTTGTGTCGAGGTACCCCAAATAAATATCAAAAATCGATAATCGTAAAAATCGGGTTATAGAAGTAGTGGTCCGATTTTAATCAAATTTGATACACTCATAGACAAAGACATAAGAAACGATATTCAGAAGTTTCAAGGTTGCAGTTCTTACAATAGTGCAGAAAATCGATAATATATATATATAAAAGGCAAGTTGTTTGTGTATGTGTTTGTTTATCTGTCTGTATGTCCTTTATAAAATCCACAATTTTTATCCGATTCTTACCAAACTTCAAAATTGACTTACATCCATTCATTTTTCATTCCGTCTACGGTTTCGCTTTAACTGGAAACAACTGTTGGTTTGTAGTCTTTCATGCCAACGTCCAAAGTGTCTGAGCTCCAGGACCATGGATTAGTTTTAAAGCTTTCATTACACCCGAGCAACACCGGGCTATACTGCTAGTACACTGATAAGTCTAAAGATTATAGCCAGTGATATGTGGGAAGAATGACAACTACTGTCGCTTAACAATTTCATAGCTAAAAGAAGAAAGCATTTCAAAAACGGTGTAATTATTCAATGACACATTTCATTGAAAACAAAGGAAAGAGTACCGGACTTTTATGTGATATCTGGCCTCAGAGATGAAGAAAACACTCGAAACAACTGAAATTTGGTTCTACAGAAAGATGCTGAGGATACCATGGACCGAACATAGGAGCAACAACGAGGTTTTGGAGAGAATAGAAACTAAAAGGAAACTTATACTTAACATCAGGAAAAAACAGTTAAACTTTCTGGGACACATAATGAGGTAAGAGTGCTTGCAGAATCAAATACTCACAGGAAGAAAATACATAAAATTTGGCTAGTTTTCCTCATTTAACTTTTTTATCACAGTTATTTTTTTTTACACCAAAACATTGCCAACCGGTAAAAGTAATGTGTAATTAATGTATATGTGGAATGTTGAATGTTCAGTCGTAATAAAGCTAAGTTTACAAAATGATTTCTCTTCCTATTGTCATATAGATTTCTCTTTCAAGTTTATAGCCACAGTCTCACTACACTAAGTGGTGCTGCTACTAAAGTTTTTGTTGAAAATAGGTTTTACGCTAAACATCTTTTGCGGGTACTAATTCAATCAAAATGCAGTGTGTTTTGTGTGTAGGCGAGTGAGAGTGTGAGAGAGAGTTTTTGTGTATGTGTGTTAAAAGAGACAGTGCGTGTTTACGTGTACGAGAGTGTGTAATAGAAAGGGTTTGTGTGCGTATGCATGTGAGAGAGAGTGTATGTGCGTTTATGAGAGAGAGAGAGAGGTTGTATGAGAGAGTGTGTGTATTTGGAGAGTGTGTGTGTGTTTGTTTGTGTGACAGAAGGAGAATGTGTTTGTGTGCGTGTTGTAAGAGAGAGAGAGGGGGGAGAGAGAGGGATGGAAGAAGGTTTGCGTGTGCATGTGTGCGTGTGCATGAGAGTGTTTGTGTGTGAGAGAATGTGTGTGTGTGTGTGTGTGTGTGTGTGTGATCAAAAAAGTTTTCAATATAATAAAAAATGAAACTAAAGTCTAATAAAACTATCAAAAATCGGCCCCGTTTCGTTTCGCCTTTTCTCATATCCACCGTGGGAAAAATCTGCACACAACGAAACCATCAGATTTTACGATCTATATCAATCTTTGTTAGACAGACAGACATTTCTCCCCCGTTTGTTTGCTTTTGTTTGTCTTGGTTTTTTCAATTTCATGGAAGAAATCAAAGTATATAGACACGCGCATGCGCTGAATTGCCACCATTTTCCTTGCAAGATTCAAATTGTTCGTTCACCACGTGATCTTCAAAGAAGCAAGAACAAGCACTCACGAATATTCAAAAGTATTCATTCATATCGGCGTGAGCAAAAGACAAAAGACCCAAAGACAAATAGGAATTGATTCAGCTTGAACGGATACAGCGCACGGATAAAAGAGATAAACAAAGACACAAATATAGTCATTGTTAAATGGATTTTTCTATCTGTCTTTATATCTTATTAGAATTAACGGCATTTTTAGTGTGTACATGAGGATAAGTTGACGTCCTTACTTTACATTTTCTTAATGAAATTAACGTCAATTGCCCGAGATCGAAAATTTCTCCTAAAGTAAAATGTGCCTTTCGCCTTGAATATAGTATGTATCCGACGAGTTCGTTGCATGTTCTTGCGAATGAGGAGGGTTAAAAATTTATACTCAGTAAAATGTGCCTTCCGCCTAAAATATAGCATGTATCCGTCTAGTTCGTTCCATTTTTCTTGCGAGTGAGGAGGGTTGAAAATTTCTACTAAAGTAAAATATGCCTTCGCCTGGAACAGAGCATGTATCTGGCTTGTTCGTTCCATGTTCTTGTGAGTGAGGAGGGTTGAAAATTTCTACTCAAGTAAAATATGCCTCCGCCTGGAACAGAGCATGTATCTGGCTTGTTCGTTCCATGTTCTTGTCAGTGAGGAGGGTTGAAAATTTATACTCAAGTAAAGTGTGCCTTCCGTCTGGAATATAGCATGTATCCGACTACTTGATTCCATGTTCTTTCGAGTGAGGATGGTTGTTAGTTACTAAGTAGGAAGAAAAATAAGAACCTACCAAAGAGCAAAAGAACAATAGAGGAGTCACCGACCAGCTAACTAATGGAGATGTCTCAATAATTTACAGTGGAAAAGACAACGAGAAACCACTACATTTTTAATCCCAATAAACGTCATGGCAATAAACAATAAAAATATGAAACTTAACGGCTGAAATGTGTTAAGTCTACAGTAATGAGCAACGGGTTTCACTTGACCGTCATCGAGTGACTGTGAGCATAAACGGTGTAAAGGAGATAAAATTCTTCGGAACGGATATCCAGATCGAAAAGAAGTGATATTAGCGACCAGTGTCACCGGACTCTTACCCATTGAAGGTTCGCATCAAATAAAAATATTTTTTGCAACATGGAACGTCTGAACGTTTAACAACAATGTCCGGTCGGAAAATGTAAAAGAGGAGTCGAATAGGTTAAGCGTCAACATTTTATGTTCAGGTGGCCAAACAAATGGAGATTTTGTCAGTGACAACCGCAGAATTATATATGCAAGCAGAAAGAAAAATGATAAAAGAGTTGGATTGATACTGGATCAAGACATGAAGCAACATCCTGCACATATATGTATCTACCATCCGCCCGTGTAGTGAATACTGCTGCCACATCTGATCGAATGTCCTTGCTATTCACCTCGGGGTTCTTGACAAAATCAAACGGAGAATCTGTATTGTGATTGATACCGACTTGGCAGCTCGGATGCAGTCACTATCTTACCGGCGTGACGTGGCTTCCCCGTGCCACTTCTATAAATACTTTCACGGCTTCTGCTCTAATGAACTTAGATCACTGGTGCCTCCTAGGTATGAATTTATACGAGCTGATGGTTAGCAACTAAGTCCCACCCTTTTTACAGTGAAACCGATAAAATGTAACCGCAATTTTTACTCTAATAGATTCTTTTCTCGCACTTCCCGCCTGTGGAATTCCCTTCCATATACTTGCTTCCCCAACGGCTACAATCTCCAGGAATTTAAATGTAAGGTCAATAGACATCTCCTATTTTACTAACTCGCATCCATTCTCTCAAGCTCTTTTTTCATCTACTTCACCTCCATTCTCGGTATTCGCATCCGTCTATTACCCTCCTACTGATATTTCCTATAACTAACTCCTTTTTCTCATCACTTTCCCCTATGTAACTCCCTGTGCAACAGTGTCAGAAGAATGCCTTGCTTGGGGTGAGATGATTTAAAACAAAAAAACAAAAAAAAAAAATCAGCGTTCAGTGACGCTACCAGTTACTTGAACGAATTATTGTTTTAAGAAAACCTTCATTATGCGTTTTTTTTTGTTTTTTTGTTTTTTTTTTCTAGGAATCTTCTTGTTTTTTACTTCTAGGAAATTATTTTCTCATTGGAAATGCTTATTTCAATTGACTCACGAATGCTTGGCCAACTCCAACTCGAATTCTAACTATAATTCGAACTCGACTCTCCGATTCTTTAATTCGAGCCGCTACCCCACCCCATGCCTTCAGGTGAGATTAGCAACTAGCATTTTCTATTTCATGTTTTATGAAGAATGTTTCGTGTTTAATATCCTTTGTTTTTTTTTTACTGGAAATCTTGTTTTTCTCTTAGAGGAAATTATTTTCTCATCGGAGATGCTTATTTCAATTGACGCACGAATGTTTGGCAGACTGTTTCTTCTCTTCGTTTGCTTTATCAACTTTATTCCATTGGGCGTTGATACGAACAATGAAGCACGTAAACAGAATGCTTGCAGTTGATTTTTGTTCACTTTTCGCTGACGGCTCGTACGTGTTTAAATACAGATGTTTTACCGTTTATGTTCTTTTATTCGTGGTGTCAATGGCGGGAAATGCCGAAAGAGGCAGAAGTCATTTAGAGAATTACATTTCTTCGCATAAACAAAATAGTAGCAAACATTATATGTTTTGATGGAGATAAAAGAAGGAAATCCGCGAGAACAATTTCCATTGGGAATCGCTAATTATTTCTTGAGTCGATGGTACTACAAACCTCAACGATTTCCTCTAATCTTCGGGACTGAATGCTGCATACTTTGATATTAGGCATTCATTTCCGCTGTTATTTTCGCTCACATACGCAACACAATGTGTGTTGTGGTGCAGTGGATATCGGTTCGGAACGAGAAATTGGAAATCCGAGTTCGAGTTCCTGTTGCATTCACTTACGCGCAAATAGCCATCGGAAAGGTATTAATCCGTCTCTTCTCCCTCTAGTTATGGGTTAGATAGCAAGACTGATTTTGTTCTATAGCCTTGGTTGGCAAACAGTCTACCGTAGAAAGTAATGACAACCAACAGCGGGAAAATATTTTACCCAGTCCGTCATGTCTCTTTAGAGACATGATCGCCAAACGTGTATCACGTATGGCACTCAACTGACTGATGTAACAGAAATATTATATTTAGTGTGTTATCCTCCTTTTATCAAAGAAAAATATGTTCCAAGGCTTCAAGGGGATGCCTTATTTTTACGGTTTATAAACCTTTTGCCAGTTAGTTAAAGGCATATAATATTTTAGATTGTAACATGTTTTTTATTTTGAGATAAGAATTATTTAGTGATTCATGTCTTACTAATTAGCCCTTAGTTGGGGAGAGATATGGATTCACACCTTTCCCAAGGATATTTGGGTGTAAGTGAATTCAAAGAGATCAACTAAAATTCGAACACTATTCTCCGATTAAAAATGTATTTATCCATTGCACCACCTACACATCCAAGCTTACTGTATCAGGTAGTAACAAGGAGTGTTTCTTGTTTTAACTTGATGTAACCGTAAGCCTAATATATAGAGATTATATGCAAAAGAGGTATTGTCAAATATTTTTTGTAAAATTTATAGATATGTGTTATCCAATGAAATAATTTGTACTGTAAGCATGAAAGCAATTAAGTCCCAATTTTCAATTTCAGATTGATATTTAGTATTTTTTTTAGTAATTATAGCAATTTGCAGTGTCAAGAGATTATTTGCAAGAACTAGAATTTAGTATTATGTCTCGTAAAAAAGAACTAACAATGAATGAAAAGAACTATATAATCAATGAAATTAGCAAAGGAAAGTCTTTGCTTCAAATTTCTAACGATTTGAAAAGGCATCATCAAACAATCAAGAAAATATGTCAAATGGGAATTCAACCAAGAAAAAAAAGTCTCAGGCTGAATTCAGGAATTTAACAAAGCAAGATCTATCACATTTCCGAAGAGAATTAATAAGGAAGCTAAATGTGTCATGTGCGTTCATATTTGAGGCCGCTGGAGCTTCTATAGTGTCACGAGAAACAAGGTGTAAAGCATTAAGGAAGTTTGCTGATGTAAAAAAAATCAAATAAAAAAAAAACATTTTCACAAGAGACATAAGGAAAGAAGATTGCAGTGGGCAAAAAATACATAAAAACTGATTTCATTAAAGTACTTTTTACAGATAAATCAAGGATCACACTCGATGGGATCGATGGATGGGCTCGAGGATAAGTTTGCAAGCAACATGAGTGAAGTAAAAATTTTAAACGCCAACAAGGCGGCGGTGGAATCATGATATAGGCTGGGATTATTGGTAATGAGCTGGTGCGTCAATTTAAAATGAAAGACGAGGTTAAAATGAATTCCAAAAGTTACTGTGATTTTCTAGAGCAATATTTTTTGAATGGCTTGATAAGCGTAGATCTATGACCTTTATGCAAGACAACGCACCAAGTAATGCATCAATGTTTACTAAATCCTGGTTGAAAGCAAAGGGATTTGTTGAAGATTCTTTTATGGACTGGCCTTCAAATAGCTGTGACTTGAATCCCATTGAGAACCTGTGGACATCTTCCAGAGAGATATTTATTCTAATGGAAGGCAAATCAACAGCAAGTGTGACCTCTGAGTTAAATTTGCTGCAAACAACTTACCAGCAGTTAAAATTGCAAATCTAACATCAGATGTTGACAATAGGCTGCTCAGAGTTATTGAAAAGAAAGGAGCATTTGTGCAATAAATTTTCGGAGATTCTTATTATGTTTTGTTAATATATCTTTTATTTTTTAAATAAAGTGTATTTTTTTTTATTTTTTCCTTAAAGAAATTGACGAATTTGCTCTAAAATCTTTTCAAATTATTTTTTATATTAGTGTTACAAGGTATAATATTGTAAAAGTATCAAAATAGATAGTTGAAAATAAACTACTGACAGTCAAATTATTCTGTTTTGTTAACTTAGTAAATTTCTTTCCAACGAAAAAAAATAGTTTTCTCTATCACTATATATCTAAGTTAATAATATTAAGTAGAATCTAAACAACATCATAATAGGACTTTTAACGTTAAAAACGCAACACTTTATACCAATTCATAACTTGCATATAATATATAGACGCAGTTTGTATTATATTTTAGATTTGTAGTTGGATGAAGTATGAAGAGTACCAAGACCGAAAATTCTTAAAATTGTTACGAAATTGCAAAATACAGCGATATGAACACCAGGTTCACAAGAGAAAAAAGAAAAGAAAAAGATTGCTTCGCTCAGATAGGAACACACGGCATAGGTCTCGACGAATAACGAACAGAATATGAATAATTGTTAATAATTTTATAAAACAGAAACCAAAAATATAAAAAGAGTATGGAATAACGGAGGTGAAATCAATAAAAGACACTTATCTGATACTTAATGTTAGTTCAAGCATTCATATTTAATCAATTTGTAAGTTCAAATGTTCATAATGGTAAATAGACAGAATCTCTTTAAAATCTCCAAATAAAAGTCGGTAGTTCTTTCCGCAAGTAATCAGGACAACTCTGGAATGGAACCCATACTTCATCTCCCTTCTGGTAATCGAATTACATCGAAAATAAAATTGGGATAATTTCTCCGGGTATAATATTCTTTTAATCTCTACACATCAAGAAGTCGAATAAATTCAGTCTTCGGGAATGATACTTTTTTAATTCAATACACATCAGTTAGTCGGATAAATCCAGGATCCTCCTCATTGATATATCTCCATATTCTTACAGAACGAGTAATAGATGTTTATAAACGTATCTCTCATGAGCGCACGATAAGAGTTGATTTACTCGCAACTTGTCATGGTCGGAGATTATCCAGGAACTGAAATTACAATTCAAAACTCCCACTTGGCGAAACATGTCCCGTGGGCTTTATTTACTCACGCAGGATGTTAATCTATCTAGTTGTCAAAAGACACAGATGCTTCCCAACCATTTCTTAAGTCTAGACAGGAAATAAAAAAAAGAACAGAAAAAATAAAGAGAAAACACAAAGAAAGCGTGCCCCTTAAAGAATTAATCATTTGTCAGGTATAACATTCACAAATGAGGGAAAACTTCGTCAGTGATATTAATCTGAAAGAATCCTAAGAAAATATGGATCTCAGTCAGTTAAGTACCATACGTAATGCACGCTTGGGCGATCATGTCTCAAAAGAGACATGACTGACTGGGCAGAAGATTATCCCGCAGTAGGTTGCCATTACTTTTTGCGGTAGACTGGTTGCTATAGAACCCAATCTGTCCTGTTATTTAACCCATAAGTAGAAGGAAGAGACGGATTAATACCTTTCCCAGGAGTATTTGCGCGTAAGTGAACGCAAGGAATTCAACTGGAATTCGAACTCGGCTCCCCGATTTCTCGTCCCAAGCCAATATTCACTGCACCACAACGCACATCCGCTATTGATCTCGGAATTGTAAAAAAGGAAAAATGCAAACTTCGGATTTGAGGAGTTACCGCAATTATTTACTCCCGCATCAGTAAGAAATCTGGCGAAGCGGACAAACATAACCCCGCTGTTGATCTTGAGAAGGATCTCCACTCACTGGTGGACTGGGATAAAAAGTGGCTTGTAGATTCAAATGCTTCTAAAACGAAACTACTATCTGTCAACCATCAAAGGCAATTTCTCCACCCCACCCCGCCGATAAGCATGAACCAAACGAGTCTCCCTGAAAGCAATATACTGCGCCTTTTCGGCCTTACCCTATTTTCCGACCTCAAGTGGAATCATTACATTGAGTCCATAGCTAAATCCACTGCTAGGAAGGTTGGGTCACTGTGTCGGGCTAGGAAGTTTTTTCCGCCTGAATTTATCTTGCACATATACAAATCAACCAACCGACCGTGCATAGAATACTGTCATTTCTAGTCAGGCGCCCCTGCTATCCATCTCAGTGTTCTAGACAGGCTCCAAAGGAGAATCTGTAATGTAATTAGTCCCGACTTGGCAGCTCGACTCCAACCACTTTCTCACCGGCGGTATGTGGCTTCCCTCTGTCTCGTCTATAAATATTTTCATGGCTTCGGCTCTGACAAACATAGGTCACTGATGTCTTCTCCACAGAAATTTATTCGTACAACCAAACTGGCAACAAGTTCCCAACTATTTGCTGTTAGATCAACCAAATGCAGCTGATAATTCTACTTCATCAGCTTCTTTTCTCGCACTTCCCGCCTTCGGAACTCCCTTCCGTATATTTGCTTTCCTGGCGGCTACAACCTCCAGGAATTTAAATGCAGTGACACTTCCCATCTTTTATCCACTCAACTCCAGTTCTTTCTGCATCACCCCGTATATCTTGTTCTTTTTCTTTCTCTCTACCTTCATGACTGTCATCACACCTGTACTCGCATCCCTCTCTTTCCCTTTCTCTGACACATCCTGTAGCTGGTTCGTCTTTCTCTTCACTTTGCTCCTGCTTAAACTTTTACTCTCTTATTTAGCCCCATGCGCATCAATGGCGATACCGCTTTGCTTGGGGTGAAACGATTAAAAAAATTTCAAGTGTAAACTTTGGATTTCAAATGATGAAAAAGTGACTCAAAAATAACGATAAATTCTTCTGTAAGAGTCGTTTTTTTTCCTTTGCCAGATTTGCTGCCCGTTCCAGCGTGTAAAAGACAACTACATGCAATTCGTATATGTTTAGCATTCATTCTATTCAGATGATATGTGGTTCTAGACGACCCCTGTTCTCACGGATTAACAATTCTGATTCCTTATCCATTACAACCCCCGCAAATCCAAATTAAAAAAAAAACTGGTATCCCTAAAAAATCATCCTACTTCAATGTTGCTTTTTTGTGATGATCGTACGGGACCCGTTGTTTCAATGCTATATAGCTGTAAACGTCTAGAAACAATGATATTAATGACAAATTAGAACTCTCTATTGCAGCCTAATAAATATTAATATAATGTAATACGGTCATGTGATGAACAGAAGATTCACTGATACCGAAGAACTTAGTGAATTCAGCATACGATTTTTTCTTTCCTCACTGAAAAGAAAACCTTTCAATCAGTCATGTTGCATAAGTACAAATTCTGCAAGTCCTTCACATCAAAGGACGATTACCCACCCTAACAAACTATCTTTCAATCTAGGTGCATTTTAACCACTTGACACTAAAAGCTAGTAATGAGTTATGACTTATGAACCGACCTTCAGAGCATAAAAAACATAAACGTCAAATTGGGTATCTTTAAGTATTTAAAATCCTAATTGAAGCACCCGGAAATGAAGAGCATAATTATGGATTACCCAGTGAGAAATGAACTTTCTTTGGTGTTTGAGTCCTCTTGACTGAATTTGGCTACACTTGAAAACCGAACTCTATTAAATTTTGTAATTAACTTTTGCGTTGTGGTGCAGTGGATATTGGCTCGGAAGGAGAAGCAATTTCGAATCCCTGTTTCATTCACTTACGCGCAAATACCTTTGGGAAAGCTGTTAATCTGTCTTTTCTCTTCAGCTATGAGTTAAATACCAGGACAGATTGGGTTTTATAGCCTTGATGGACAACCAGTCTACCGCATAAAGTAATGGAAATGAGGGAAAAAAATTTTGCCCAGTCTGTCATGTTTCTTTTGATCTACTACGGGTAAATCTTATGCCCAGCCAGTTATGGCACTTTAGAGACATGATCGCCCAAGAGTGTATCACGAATGACAGGTAACTAACTGAATTGATATTTGGATTATTACTAACCAGAGTTAGTCTTGCTAATTTTAAAAAGTAAATCACGCTTTTGCAAGTAGCAAAATGTAAATCTTAATAGTGTTGGTCTTTCACATGTAGTCCATTTTGGTAAGCGTGATTAAATGTTTAACTTGACTAAACTAATTTTCGTAAATATCTAACTCCTGTGTGCAAGAGTTGGTCATAATGTGATGTGTTCTTCAATTCTGTCAGTTAAGTGCCAAGCATGATACAGGCTTGGGTGATCATGTCTCTTTTGATCCATGACAAGTGAAATTCGAACTTGGTATGATTTCTCACCCCGATCCGATATCAATTACACAAAAACGCACATCCGTTCTTTAATTACAACATATTAAGAGATTCAATAGACATCTCCTAACACACTAACCCTCCCATTCTCTCCAACTCTCCCCCTATGTACATCCTAACTCGTCTATCGCCCTGTGTAACCCCCTGCGCTATAGTGGCAGTGGAATGCCTTGCTTGGGGTGACATGATTAAAAAAAAAGGAAAAAAAAATTACAAGTTTTAAAAAATTTCTCTGGGTTACAAATCGAGTCCGCCATATTGTCTCCTTCCTTTTTAGTGGGAGTACGGGGATTTCCGAAAATGATTTCCCTGTTGCTTTTTTGTAATTGTAACAAACTTAATAACAGGAGCACAGAAAGAATTCCAAAATGAATGTGAAATATTCCAGAATACAAATATAATTCTCAACATTTTCACCTTCGTTTTGACTGATGGTACGAACGTTGGTCAAAAAGTAAAGTATATAATGTATTTAATTACAACCGAAAAAGCCTAGTAAAATTAAGCTCATTTTGGAATTCTAGCCTCTTTCTACTACATCATGGTATGAGGGTCGGTCAAACATTACTGGCGTTTCTTTCATATGTTTACAGCACCGCGTATTCAACATTTGTTTGCGGTGTAGTCCACCGTTAGCCGTTATAGTTTAATTTTAATAAATGTGTATGCCTTGGTCTTGTTGATTTTACGCTGTTCAGTATCAAACTATCGATCCCAGTTGACTTATCTATCAATATTGAGCATTTTGACATGGTGTGATATTAGCGAGCTTATCTCGCTAGAACCTATTACGACTGAGTAGCGAGTTCGATCCTCACTGGGTCAATCAGAGATGATTCGTTTTCTTTTCAGCATTTATTTTCTGCCTAGTCAAAAATTCTTCTTCTTCTATGTGCCATGTCCCTTCAGGACGTAGGCAATCATGGCCATCCACATCTTCCTATCCCTGGTAGTTCTTATCACACATTCTCCTGTTACTCCACTGAAACCCCGCTCTACCATCCACCTGCTCAGGCCTTTCCAATATGATTTCTCCTGTCTCTCTTTCCCTCTATCTGACCTGTGAGTATCAGATACTTTCTATAGCCTTCTTTTCTTCCTTATCACATGACCAGCAGACTTTAGCTGTTTCTTCCATGATGCTCAATATTAATTTCCTTTTCGTTTCCATCCTTTCTAAAACCTCATCATTGCTCACATGCTCGATCCGTGATATTCGCAGCATCCTTCTGTAGGATAACATTTCAGTTGCTTCAAGTTTTTCCTTCATCTTTCATGATATTGTCCAGCCTTCACTGCCATATTGAAGGACAGACATCCCATAGCAATCTAGAACTTTTTTCTTTCTTTGTAGCGAATTTTTTCTGTTTCTTAATACTCTGCTCAGCTTCTGAAATGCGTGTTGGTCATGCCACTTCGACTTCGGATCTCAGTGTCGCACTTTCCGTCTTCCGTTAGAACACTACCCAAGTACTTAAATTTTTGTATCTGCTTGATTTTAGTATCCTCAACCCGGAATTTGGCATTTTGGGCTCCACCGTTTGCTGATGACGATACATTCATTTTTTTGTTTGTTTGCAGTCCTTTCTTCATCTACTTTTTTTTATGAGGTCTTGTGGTGTGGGAAGGCCAATATCAATTTAGAAAACAGCGACCAGCGAGTAAATTCAAGGTCTCCCAGCTGGTATTCTAACCTGAGTTCTGTCTCAAAATCGCACTAACAGACTTTTCCAGCCGCCAACTGTGAACGTTACTCCAAGAACCCCTCACTGGGAAAAATTAGTTGCTTTTATATTTGTCCATATACCCATAATCCTTTGCGTCTTCATGCGATCCCATATTGCTTTGCATCTTTATTATATAAAAATGCAATGCAAGCCCCCACTTATTCTTTTACGTTATCTGGCCGAGGACGGAATACGGCAGAGCGGTAAGTGCTTTTTCTTTCTCCTTTATTTTAACTGCAGTAGCTTTACATTACGGGCTCTTTTTTGGCGGGAAGAAGGCAAGTCGCTAACAGTTGTGCTCGTCCCAGGTTCTGTCTCATGTCTGCCACATGTAATCTAACATTACTCGTTTAAAATGTTTAATTGAAATAAATACATATATCTTGGTTTTGTTGATTTTAATGTCGTGCAGGGAATAACGGATTATTTTATCTAAACTTATTTATGAATGGAATTTTGTCTCTGTGTGTGAAAATTTTCTTGAAAATTTACACAGTTGTACTATAAGCGTCTGCGAGTGTTCTTAACTAGGTTTTGTGTCGAGGTACCCACGATAAATATCGAAAATCGATAATCGTAAAAATCGGGTTATAGAAGTAGTGGTCCGATTTTAATCAAATTTGATACACTCATAGACAAAGACATAAGAAACGATATTCATAAGTTTCAAGGTTGCAGTTCTTACAATAGTGCAGAAAATCGATAATATATATATATGTAAAAGGCAAGATGTTTGTGTGTGTGTCTGTTTATCCGCCTGTATTTTTTTCAGCCCTTTTATTTTAGTTTTTACTTTGGGTTTGGCTCTAACTAGGTATAATTGTAGTTCTTAGTCTCAACCATGATACCATTTGCTCAGAGGACTCATTTAGCCTTCAAAATTCAGTTTACAACGAAAAAAACTTATTTGATATCGATACCAAGAAATCAGACTTTGACTTACATCCATTCATTTTTCTTTCAGTCTACGGTTTTGCTTTAATTGGAAACAACTATTGCTTTTTAGTGTTTCGTGCCAACGTCTAAAGAGTCTGAGCTCCAGGACCATGGATTAGTTTTAAAGCTTTCATTACACCCGAGCAACGCTGGGCTATACTGCTAGTGCCGCATAAGGGAAGGATTGCTTATTCTTTTACTTGTACAATGTTACGTGTCACAAAAGACAAGAAAATGATTTACCAAAATACAGAGCTAAATTACAAACAACTATTTAATTTATTAAAAAACACAAATTAAATATATACAAAATATACAATTGTAGCATTCAAAACAAAAAACATAGAGTTTACTGGTGAAGTGTTACAAGGGAGAATGAAAGGTGAGGGTCAAGTATTTTTAACACGTTAGGGTTAGCGAAGTAATGTAAGTGCTATTACTTGAAATCCACAAATATCTGTATATATAGAATAATTTTTAGTTTGGTCAATGAAAATATTCAAAATCTGTTTACCAGGTTAATTCCAGGAGGTCCTCTTTTTGGGTTTTTGTTGGTCGGTAACTTTTCATAGAGATTCTTTCAGCTGGATATAAATATCCACGAATCAAAAACCGGAGTTGATAATACCAGAAATTAATTTTTTACAACTGACAACTCTCTTCTAAATACCTAATTTTTTAGGGGTTAGCACCTAATTAGTATATTTCTCGATGTTTCTCGAATCATATAGATAGTTCTCGAATATACCGAAATGATCTAGAACCTTCCAAACTTCCTATTTCTATTTTACAACTACTTCATAAGGAACAGCACAGATAGAATGGGGTAAGAAATGGCTCGTAAATTTGAATGCCTTCAAAACAACGCTACACATTTAACCATTGTTACGTGTTAGAAGTTGTAAGAAAATCAAATGATTTACCAAAACACAGATCTAAATCATAAACAAATATTTAATTTTCTAAAAGACAAAATTAGAATATGTACAAAGATACGACTGTGGCAGTCGAAACAGAAAACGTAGAGGTTTAGGTCTACCGGTGAAGTGTTACAAGGGAGAAGGAAAGGTGAGGGTCAAGTATTTTTAACACGTTAGGGTTAGCGAAGTAATGTAAGTGCTATTACTTGAAATCCACAAATATCTGTATGATATACCCAAAAAGGAATACAGTGTAAATAGAGCAGTTGAAGAATGGTGCTCAACACAAGGAATAAGGTATAACAGATTTATTGTATTAAGGTACAGTTAACAATAATACATATATAGGCAAACAACGGGTTGGAGCGGGATAGAATATCGAATAGTGAATGCCATCGCCTAAGACCTTTCTGTATTTACTAGCCTTCCCACGCAAGGCCAGATGTGACACATGGTTATTTTATAGTGGGTATTCCCGGTCATATAGCCGGGCCAAAAAATCTCTGTCTATTTTTCCCCAGTCGTGGTTTTACCCTTCGGCGGAACCACGACTGGGTTTGTGCTCTCTGCTCGGAAGCAGAGAGCGCCCTCTATCCGAAGGCAGATTGCTGACAGTATCATAGAGCAGTCAGGCGAATGCCTAAGACCATTCCTGTATTTACTAGCCTTCCCACGCAAAGCCAGATGTGACACATGGTCATTTGATAGTGGGCATTCCCGGCCATATAGCCGGGCCAAAAAATGTCTGTCTACTTTTCCCCAGTCGTGGTTCTACCATTTGGCGGAACCACGACTGGGTTTGTGCTCTCTGCTCGGAAGCAGAGAGCGCCTTCTACCCGAAGTCAGAGTGCTGACAGTGTCATAGAGCAGTCAGGCGAACCGCTTGTTGCCGTCTTTTATCAGGTAGAGCATTCTATACTCGGAGGAGGCAGGATGTTCCACTATAACACTGTATATATAGAATAATTTTTTGTTTTGTCAATGAAAATATTAAAAAAATCCTATTTACCAGTTTAGTTCTAGAAATGCCTCTTTTTGGGTTTTTGTTGGTCGGGAACTTTTTAGAATGATTCTTTCGGCTGGATAAAATAATTCTCGAATCAAAAGCCGGAGTTGATAATACCACAAATTCCTTTTTTATGACAGACAACTTT
This sequence comes from Ascarosepion bandense, assembly GCA_037127315.1. NCBI lineage: Eukaryota > Metazoa > Mollusca > Cephalopoda > Sepiida > Sepiidae > Ascarosepion > Ascarosepion bandense. The sequence goes on along the minus strand of JBBBDQ010000175.1, from coordinate 3,593,949 downwards.
CTTCAAAAGACATATTTTTATAGGGGCTAGCACCTAATTAGCATATTTCTCGAATCATCTAGATTTTTCTCGAAATTACTGGAATGATCTAGAATCTTCCAAACGTTCCATTTCTAATTTCTTTATTTTACAACTACTTCATGAATGAAAACTTTTTTGTTAACAAGTAGGACTCAGTAGAATCCCTTACTATAATTTTTAAACATTTTGTTGACTTTATTTATATATATTTTTTTTTGTATAGAAATGTATCCTCATAGCAACAGTAGTTAAGGCTTCCGGTGTAAAGTTAAAGTATTATATATAAAAGAGGTTGAAGAAGGATAGATTTGTTATGGATTTGACTGTATTTTTGAGATGAGGTATTGCGGCGTTAGCCAACCTAGGGTGCATGCGCCAACACTAACTTATTGCACGATTACGGGTGGCGCACTATGTTTCACAGATAACTTACAATATTGATCAATAATAATCATACAACGTAATAATGCTACATCGTACACAAAGTTAGGCATATACATATATACATGTTTTGTTTTTTGTTTTTTTTTATCATATCACTCCAAGCAAGGCGAAAACGCCACTAATGGGCAGGGGGCTACGTAAGAGTGAGAAGATTGGAAAAGAGAAAAACCGGAAACCACATCCTAAACAGGAAACAAGCGATGAACCTCTTCACCTGTTCAATAGACGTGGGTGGAGTTTGAACCGGGCGATAGTTTAGTCTGTCTACTCCAATTGGGAAAAAATTAAAATAAAAAAGAAAGAGTGAAAAGATTGGAAAAGAGAAAAACCGGAAACCACATCCTAAACAGGAAACAAGGGATGAGTCTCTTCACCTGTTCAATAGACGTGGGTGGAGTGTGAACCGGGCGATAGTTTAGTCTATCTACTCCAATTGGAAAAAAAAATAAAATGAAAAAAATAAGAGTGAAAAGATTGGAAAAAAGAAAAACCAGAAACCACATCCTAAACAGGAAACAAGGGATGAGCCTCTTCATCTGTTCAATAGACGTGGGTCGTGTGTGAACCTTGCGATAGTTTAGTCTATCTACTCCAATTGGAAAAAAAAAAATTAAAAAAAAGAGTGAAAAGATTGGAAAAGAGAAAAACCGGAAACCGCATCCTAAACAGGAAACATAGGATAAGCCTCTTCACCTGTTCAATAGACGTGGGTGGAGTGTGAACCGGGCGATAGTTTAGTCTATCTACTCCAACTGAAAAAAAATAAAATAAAAAAAAGAGTGAAAAGATTGGAAAAGAGAAAAACCGGAAACCACATCCTAAACAGGAAACAAGGGATGAGCCTCTTCACCTGTTCAATAGACGTGAAAATAAAAAAAAATATTTTTTTTTATGCAACGTAAAATTAATTATTTCCATTATTATAAATAGCTTTAATTCGAAACAATACTGAAATAGAAAAATATTTTTATGTTATGACATTAACCATTATATATTTAAATGAATGTTTAGCAATATAAGTTTATTGAATAAATTTATTAATGGAAATTCAGAAGTGTCTTTAAAGAAATTCATCTTCAATTTATTGGATTCTTTTTCTATAAAATTGTTTCATCTGTCCACACTATCTCATACGCACACAGAGACATACACACATATACATATATAAATATATATATATGTGTGTATATATGGGTGCGTGGGCGCGCGAGTGTGTGTTTGTGAGTGTGGATGACTATTTAGTCTCTCGCCCGCCGATTGGGCACTATGGAAAAATGATGGACTTTAAAAACTGTAGCCACTCATGCATTTAAGCACCATCCATTCAGTCACAAAGTTGGACCATCTCGGTTACATTATGTATATGACACGTTAAGAAATTCGCCTTCCTCCACCGAGCGCCTATAGCCATAGAATCGCCGGCTGATGGCAATTCGATCGGGTTTCAATCCTGGCCAGAATCAATCGCACTGATGGACTGTGATACAAGGAAAAAGGATGACTATATATATATATATATATATATATATATATATATATATATATATATGACTGTCTGCTGATAAATGCGGATTACTATATATATGACTATATAACTTAATATAACTACCAAATATGTCCACATTACCATATATTAGGGGGATCAAATAAAGTAAAACTTTGTGTGGCGCATATGAATAAATTGTGAAAAAATTGGTGCATGGGGAACAAAAGGTTGGCCATCTTGATTACCTTCGTCAAGGATACATGGCTTAATAAATAAAAACGTTGGCTAGATTCAGTGACTTTATCTAAAGAATTGTGAGTTCAATAGCTGTTCACAGTAGAGGTGAACAAAAACTTAGAGTTGAGTTAAAGGGAGATAACTAAAACATCCTAAAGTAGCATGACTCATGCAACGAGAACAATATACTCCAGTAATCGAAATAAGTGGTTCAGTTCGAAATTCCAAACACCTAAAAAGGTCGGTACAACAGCCGAAACGTCTTGAATCCAGCAATAAAGATGCCGACAAAAGTCCGAACAATGTAAATAATATTTGTGATGTATTTGTTATTCCTGTTTCGTATATTAAAATTCTCCACGTTAATGTAATATTTAAATATAATCATTGAATCGAAACAAAGATTGGAAAAGATAAGGGCAGGAATGAAAAGATATTGGCAATAGTTATCCATAACAAAGATAAGGGGTAATATTAGTTGTTACAGATTCAACTATTTATCATTATTTTTATAATCTCGACTACGTTTGATGGAAGAAGTTCGAACACTCTGAAGCTGTTACATCTCATACTACTAATGCAAACAAAGAATATAGTCAGTCAGTGAAGTGCCATACATGATACATGCTTGGGCGATCATGTCTCGAAAGAGACATGACTGACTGAGCAGAAGATTATCCCGCAGTAGGTTGCCATTACTTTCTGCAGTAGACTGGCTGCCATCCAAGGCTATAGAACCCAATCTGCCCTGTTATCTCACCAATAACTGAAGGAAAGAGACGGAGTAATACCTTTCCCAAGGGTATTTGTGCGTAAGTGTATACAATATAACAAAGAATATAAGAGAGTCGTCAAAATAATAAGTTTTTTCGATTTGGTGAATTGGAGTAACGGTTATTATTTTCTATTTCGTAGCATCATCGGCAAAGAGTTGTCAGAATGTCAATTTTTGTAAGTTCAAAGTTCAACGCGACGTTTTTCCTTATTTCCGTTATGTGGTGCTATTTTATGATGTGGTGTTGTGGCGCAGTGGATATCGGCTTGGAACGAGAAATCGGGCTGCCGAGTTCGAATTCCAGTTGAATTCCCCACATTCACTTGGTTGGTAACCAGTCTACTACAGAAAGTAATGGTAACCTACTTAGGATAAATTTCTTCCCAGTCAGTCATGTCTATTGCGAGACATGATCGCCGAAGCGTGTATAACTTATGGCACTGGGGATGTGCCTCGTAGTGCAGTGGATATCGGCTTGAAACGAGAAATCGTGGTGCCGAGTTCGAATTCCACTTGAGTTCCCTGCATTCACTTACGCGCAAATACTCTTGGGAAAGGTATTAATCTGTCTCTTCCTTCCAGTTATTGGTTAAATAACAGGACACATTGAGTTGCCTTGGCTGGCAACCAGTCTACCGTAGAAAGTAATGGCAACCTACTGCGGGATAATCTTCTGCCCAGTCAGTCATGTCTCTTTCAAGACATGATCGCCCAAAGCGTGTATCATATATGGCACTTAACTGGTGCTACTTTATTTTTTATTCTACAATCGTAGAAATGAATTAAACTGATTTTTGAAACTAATAATAGCAAACGAAATTCAGAAAATACCTGTTCGAGAATTAGACATTACCTCAATAATAATCCCGTTTTTGCCACCATGTTTTTTTTCATATGACCGATTCAATATTATAAGTGGTAGACATTGATGTTTCCACTTACAGATTCAGAAGTCTGTTTATTTCTCGATGCCATCAATCTCTTTGCCAATAAAGTATTTTCTTTTTTCCTTGAAGTTAAAAATATGTTGGCCTACTATCTGTCTCTTGTGGTTTATTGGTTTATTTTTCACGAGGTCACACAATAGAATGACTTATACGTCGTTTTTATTGGTAATTCAGTTCTATAGTTTAATATTTTAAACTTATCAACGATTCACTTTGAAAAGATTGAATCGAAAAGATTATCGCTAATGAGGTTTCACACCATTCTTTTTTTCTTAATGGGACTAATTTTTAAAATGTTTCTGTGTCTTCATGTTAGGTTAATTTTATACCACTAGAAAATTATTAAATCTATAATCAATAATTATCTTTGGTGAACTGTACAGGTTGCGCACTTAAATAACCAGTTTGGTCAGAAATCAGCTTAAATAAACAAGTGTGAGAAATACTGATAAAATATGAGTAAATGGTGTTTTTGGCATCTGAATATGTTTCGTTAACGTCTGTTTATTCTTTTGGAGAGAAGGTGGTGTCAATAGCCGAACATATTTGTGCTTTTATGAACAAAGTGAATTTTAACAAGGGGCTAGACAGCGAGATCGAGATGTATATTGGATTTTGCCGCAGAATTTTAAAGCGCTCTTTAGCAGTGCGAATAGAAATCGGTTCATGGCTTTCCCGATGGCATTACTGAGAATTAAACGCACACTGTTCAAAACAGAGTTTAATTATGCTTTCAAGAAGTCGTTATAAATGTTGTTAATAGTCTAGCCATCAACCTTTGCAATCGTAGCCTTTTGAAAGATATATGTTGTGGACAAAGTAATGGAAATCCCTTGAAATTTCAAGCAAATTTATTTCAATATGGAGCAGGACAGCCTTGGACAGTAATGAAATTTCTGCGTGGATTGACTCGTACAAATTTTGAATTGTTTCCAAATAAATATTTGTGCATTCTTTAGCTAAAACCGTCTTCAATTCTTTTAATAATCATAAATGTTCGGTGATGTTAAGATCTTGGGAGTGTGGTAGCCAAATAAAAAGTTCTACTTCACTAGAATGTTCCTCGTGCTATTCAGCTACAACTTTAGAAGTATGAATGGGTAAACTATCATCCGGAGAAATGGCATTTTCTCTGAAAACAGTTCCTGAATCATAGAATGAATTGATCACTTAAAATTCTTAAATAACCCTGAGTGTTGATTTAATAATTTTATTTAGATAATATCTATAAAAAACACGACAGCAATTTTAGCCAAAAAATAAAGTATTACCAATATTAACTCAACAAATATATAAATACACAAGCTTTTGACAGTTTAATCAAAATTTCAAAATTATGCAATTATGGTACGAAATATTTCCATTATTTTACCCACCTCTCAATATTTCCATGAATGAGGAAGAGTTGTTCAACTATCATTTGTCTTTTTACACAGGTTATTGGCTAATTTTATCCTCATTAGAATAGCGAACGATCTTCTGAAAACTAAGAATAATAAGAAGCATGAAAAGTTGTTTTTTTTTAATCATATCACCCCAAGCAAGGCGATAACGCCACTGATGCGCAGGGGGCTACGTAAGGGTAAAAAGAATGGAAAAGAGAAAGCCGGAAACCACATCCTAAACAGGAAACAAGGGATGAGCCTCTTCACCTGTTCAATAGACGTGGGTGGGGTGTGAACCGGGCGATAGTTTATTCTATCTACTCCAATTGAGTGAAAAAAAAAAAAAAAAGAAAAGAGGGAAAAGATTGGAAAAGAGAAAGCCGGAAACCACATCCTAAACAGGAAACAAGGGATGAGCCTCTTCACCTGTTCAATAGATGTGGGTGGAGTGTGAAGCCGGGCGATAGAAACAAAGAAAAGTGTGCTGGATTGCTGTTTGATATTGGTCCTACTAAATAGCAATAAATGAGAGAGAGAGAAGAAACAGTAGATAGAGAAAAACACACACAACTAATAATTACAAAATACAGGAAGTTATGAAGAGCCATAATCGCCAATGTCTTAAAGGGATAGGGCATATGTTCTACATAAACTATCTCGTGATAGTTCAAGTCAGAGAAAGACAGTTGAAATTTGTAGGGTATGTAATGAGGAAAGAGGGACTAGAAAATTTGATACTCACATGATATATTGAAGACAACAGGAACAAGAGAAAAAAGACTAAACTACCTAATAAGCTTATATAAATGGTATGAACAACAGGGATTAGGAGTGATAATAAAAAGCAAAGCTTACTAAGAAGAGAAGGAAGTTGTGACGAGCCATTATCACTCATGTCTTGAAGAGATACGGTACATACTCTACATTAAGTATCTCTCGATAGTTCAACTCAGAGAAAGACAGTTGAAATTTCTCACGCAAGTAATAAGGAAAGAGGCATTAGAAAATTTGACACACACAGGATATATTGAAGGCAATAAAGAGAGAAGAAAACAACGAAAATACTACCTAACAAGATTATGTAAATGGTTGGAAGAACAGGAATTAGGAGAGATAGTAAAAAGACAAATTTACTCAGAAGAGTGGGAAGTTAT